>CAUYRH010085647.1:0-20635 GCA_963574655.1 Perodicticus potto
GAACCCACCACCCTTAGTATATGGAACTGGCGCCCTACTCCCTGAGCCACAGGCACCACCCTATTGGTGGGACCACACCTATGGTGCATTTTACAAGGGTACATGTTAAATCTACTAAGTGTAGAATATAAATGTCTTAACACAAAAACTAAGAAAATGAGGTGAAAGCTGTGTTAACCAGTTTGATGAAAGTATTTCAAATTGTATATAAAATCAGCACATTGTACCCCATAATTGCACTAATATACACAGCTATGATTTAATTAAAAGAGACATATTCAACTCTCCTTTTATGCCCTAGATACCTATTATCTCTCATATTCTTAAGAAATTTGCTTTTGCAAATTCTTCTCTCCCTTGCCTCTCTGTTTCTCTCCCTCTACCACCATCATACAAATGGGCTTTAATAATACTCTCATCATTAAAATGCCTCCTTTGACCCATCCCCCACCCCTCAGACACCATCCACTTTCTTTTCTCCTTTTCATAGTCTAACTTCTTGCAAGGTTGTCTCCAATTCTTGCCTGTACTTGTATTTTGCCCGTTGTCTATTCTCTTTATTTCATTTGGCTTTCAGGTTGAAACCACAGTCAACAAGGTCACTGAGAACTGTCATTTTTTTTTTGTTTTTTGAGACAGAGCCTCAAGCTGTCACCCTGGTAGAGTGCCGTGGCATCACAGCTCACAACAACCTCCAATTCCTGGCTTAAGCGATTCTCTTGCCTCAGCCTCCCAAATAGCTGGGACTACAGGTGCCCACCACAACACCTGGCTATTCTTTGGTTGTAGTTGTCATTGTTGTTGGCAGACCTGGGCTGGATTTGAACCCGCCAGCTCTGGTGTATGTGGCTGGCGCTTTAGCTGTTTGAGCTACAGGCGCCAAGCCTGAGAACTGTAATTTTACCAAAGCCTCTTAGCAGGATGTGACTCAGCTGATCACTCCTTTATTCTTTAAGGATTTTAACTACTAGGCTTCTGGGATACCAGTTCCTTAGTTTCTTCTGCACTCTTCTTATAGGAGAACTTTAATGCTCTAGTGCTCTATCTACAGCCCTTTTTTTCTTCCTTTTTCATCTCTTTCTTTCATACGAGATAATCTATCTCAACTAGTTCCATACTTCAAATACTATTTGTATGCTAATGAATCTCTACATCTCTATCCCTGGATACTACCTCTCTGCTGAACTGTTGAACACTTTTTAAAGAGTCAAACTGTTACCTCCACTTGAATGTTTATAAGCGTATCAAACTGAACTTGGTCAAGACTTACCTGCCCTCCCCATTTCAATAAATGTCCTCAGTATCCACCCAGCTCAGTCACCAAACCTAAAAGTCATCTTTATTTCCACTTTTCCCTTATATATCACTTTTATCGTATCATCAATCAACCCCGGCTTTTGTATCTGATCTCATCTACCCCCTCCCCCCCCCCGCCCTCAATTTCAGTGCTTCAACTACACAAGCCCTCTCATCTCTGGACTCCTGATCCTCATAAGACCGCTTTAGCTTCCTCATTCAGATCACAGCTCAAATGCCTTGCAATGGTGGGCATACTCTCCCCACCATTCTGCATCCTGTGACCTTATTTTAAGAGCTTATTCTCTGTTTCTCCTTATTAGAATGTAATCTCCATGAGGTAGGCACTATGGCTCATCTGGTTCACTGCTCTATTACTAGCGTCTGACACACAGTAGGTACGGTAATATCTCAAGTGACATCACGTCATTCTCAGTTTACTAGCTGGCCTAGGGTCGCTTCCTGACTGGATGTGCCTTTGGTTTACTGTAATAAAAGCAGCAAAATAAGATCACTCAGATGGAAAACATTTCTATATTTTAAGAAGTTCTTATACCTTCAAAAGCTTTATATCCAAAATATGGATATAAATCAAAGGCTTTACACTTCAAATTTGAGAAAAGAAAAAAATCTTTCTTTAGTAGTCAAAGATTATGCTGGTGTTGGGGAAAAACCAAACTTCTTTGTTATATATTAAAAGTACTATTCTACTAAGTGTTTTGTTTTCTCCAATACATTAATAATCATGGTTTGGAGGGCATTTAATATTTAGGTTCTATTTTATATGGGGAAACAAAACTGTATTACAAAGATTTAAATAAGCTGATGAACCAAAAATAGTTGAATTCCATTTTTAGGGTTATTACTCTCTATTTTTCCTAAATTTATTACTAAAATATTTCTGAGGGATATTCTTTCAGGGGTCTCTAAGCAACAGTTTTGTGTAAGAACTATAATAGGCAGTAAGAAAAGTACAGGAGTATCTTGATTTAAGCACTCTTAATTAAAATTTATACATCAAGTACAATAACATTTTAAGTTAAGAAACATAAAGCTTGGTGCAGTGGATGAGGTCTGTAATCCTGGCACTCTGGGAGGTCGAGGTGGGTGGATGCCTGAGCTCAGGAATTCGAGATTAGCCTGAGCCACAGAGAGACCCTGTGTCTAAACATAAACAGCTGGGTGTTGTGGCGGGCACCTGTGGTCCCAGCCACCTGGGAGGCTGAGGCAGGAGGATCGCTTTAGCCCAAGAGTTTGAGGTTGCTGTGAGCTATGATGTCACAGCATTCTATGGAGGATGACAAAGTGAGACTCTGTCTCAAAAAAAAAAATTAAGAAACATGGTAAGGCAAACGTGTACACTAACCCTCCCCTTCCTTGGTATTGCTTTCTATAGTTTTAATTGTCCACAGCAACCATGGTATGAAAATATTAAATGGAAAGTTCCAGAAATAAGTAAATTTGTAAGTTTTAAGTTGCACATCATCTCAAGTAGCCTGATGAAATTTCTCCACACAATACTGATCTGTCCAGCCTGGATGTAAATCTTCCCTTTGTCCGGTGTTTCTACACTGTCTGTGCCACCTACCTATTACTTACTACGTAGCATTCTCACTATCAGATGACTGTCAGGGTATCTTTGGGTGCTTGTGTTCAAACAACTGTTGTTTTACTTAATTATGGCCCCAAAGAGCAAGAAAAGTGATACTGGCAATTCAGATATGCCAAAGAGAAGTTGTCAAGTGCTTCCTTGAAGTGAAAAGATACAAGTTGTAGACTTCATAAGGAAAGTCAATATGCTGAGGTTGCTAAGATCAACAGTAAGAATAAATCTTCTACCATAGAAATTGTGAAGAAGGAAAGAAATTCATAACAGTTCTGCTATTGCACCTCAAACTGCAAAAGTTAAGGCTGGTGTGTGGTAAGTGCTTAGTTAAGATGGAAAAGACATTCCCTTTGGGGTGGAAGGCAGAAAAGGGCTCTGTCAGTATCTGTTGTTTCAGGCCTCCGCTGGGGATCTTAGCATACACACGTATTGCCCGAGAATAATTTATTTTAAATTATTTCGAATCTACTAATACCTGCTTTTATTTTAATTATCTTAGTATTTTTTGAGGTCTTATGCAGTTACATATTTTAAGAGGTCTATTAAAATACAATGTAACGAAATCTTACTGTAGGTTTTTTGCCTTCTTTTAACAAAGTTTTTCTCCTGAGAACACCTTGAATAGTAACAGCTCCTGGATATAAATGTACTGCCAGATCTTCTGACTCTGCAGAACTGTAACCATAAAATGAAGAAAGGGATACATAAGGGCTTTTGTCCATGGCAGGCATTGTGCAGGTTCTTAAATAAAATATAATTATTTTTAATTTTTAAAAAGTCTATTACTTTATTCAGAGCTGAGAAGACATTGACAACTTTAAAGGTTTATTAATTTGAAATTTATAAGCTGTCATAGAAGTTAATTAGAAGTTATTAAAGTCAGCAGATGGTTAAAAACACATACTTCATGACAATTGAACAAGTATAATTTAGAAAGAATGCAATAATTCACTTCTGTAAAGATTAAATTAAAAATTTAAGATCTTTTTCTTCTTAACATGCCACACTGCATCATTGCTGTAATCTTATTTTCCCCATTAAAAACTTTAAGTCCTGGTAGGAAAAAATGAGGATTCTATTTGTTAAAAGTACTTAAGTCTATAAAACTGAAAATAAAAATAGCAGAAGCTCAGAAAGGAAAAGAAAGAAGAGAAAATCCAGGCTTAATTTAATTCTAAAATAGCAAAAAAGAAGTAATAAAGGCAATAACATATTTAAAAAACTAGCTTTCTGCAATAAATCTTAATGCATTTAAACGCTACCAATGCATAACTGTTTGATTATGGCCAAACAACTCTCTCAGATGAGAATAACCCTCAAACTCAAGATTTACTTTTCATATATCTTTAAAAAACCATCGTAAAACAACCAATATTTTAATATCTTTTCCCAATTGACTTAAGGTTTAATGTTTAAAAGATGAATGATTTTTATACATGCCAATTAAACATACACACTGATAAAACTATCATTGATTCCCTGGTGATTTGACATGAGCTGCAGAATTACTACAACAGTAAAAAAGCCTGAAGTTGCTACTTTATTCCTTTGTGATTATTTAGGTGTCTTCAAAGTGACTTAAAAACCAGTAGAAATTTCATGCTAGAGCTATTATTAAAATCTATTCAAGGAGGAGATTAGACACCATTGAAATGACATAAGGTCTGCTTCTAAAGTTCGCTATTTTGTTGTTATGAATTGTTTGATTACCTATTACCACTAGACCCCATGACCTCTATGTACCATCTTTATTTGCCTCCATAGTTTATATGCAGTATAATGTGGAAAGAGACCAAACTTAACTAGACGAACAATTTAATGAATATGAGCTTAATTATATAAATATTACTTAATGAAACAGACTTGTCTAAATTCAGGACCTGTGGTTTATCTGAAAAACTTTTTAGAACAGACAAATCAAATTTATTAGCAAAGTAAAGGCTTTGATTGCAGTTTATGAATAACAAGCAGATTTTTACATTGCTCATTGAAAAACTAGCGGCATTAGAAAGAAACACCTGTGTTAAAAGGATACCAACTAGGAAGCATTTAAAAAATATGACAAAGATGCAAGTCAGCATTTAGCTCTATGGATCAGAAAGTATAGTTCAAATTCTTTCCCACATTAAATCTTGGAAAGAAAGTTTTTCTGGGCAATTTGTTTAGTTTTTAAATCAATTAGTTGAGAAAGAACAGAAATAATGTGAGATCACACCCATGTAAGCCAATCACCAACACCAGAGGGAGTTCTGTGACCCCTGAATGCAGGGGATTGTACCTGCTGGCCTTCATGTGGCTTCGATAGCCATTTCGTGCCACTCTTGTCACCGGGCCGAGAGAATGGTATAATCTGTTCCTGTTGGATTCCATTATAAATTGTATATATTACATATACTTTTACTCACACCAATCATTAATACCTATAACAGTATAATAGTTTCTTCACGTAATATAGCTTTCTAAATCTTACAAAAGGACAGTGTATGACTGTTATTTCTTTTTTAAAGCATGCAGCATAGATTTCAAAAATTTTTTTCTTTTACTATTAACTCTAAAAATACTTATAGGAGTTTAGTACATACCATATCCTTACATATACATTTACTTTAAAAAATCTACCAAAAGAATTAAAGAGCTATTTATAGCCAAATAAATAAAAACCTGAAAAATACTTCAAAAATCCTTAAGTTTCTATTTTACTTCTTGGATTCCAGTTTGAATATAATGCCTGGATTTATATGAAAAATTCACTTTTATAATATGTCCCAGTGAAGACACCTAAAAGCAATGTGGCTTGTAAACTGAAAACTAATGAGAAAAACCTTATTTTCCTCTTTATCTGTTATATTAAATCAAAGAAAACTAATAAAAGAGATGAACTGAATAATATATGTATATATTTCTATTTCAACTGAAAAAGCCAATAAATGGAAAAATGGTTTGAGTAAATATATTTATCAAAAATGGCATATTATATTTAGCAAAAGCAATAAACATAGAAACATAAAAACACTAATACTTTTTTGCTTGGGAAAAGTCAAAAGTAGCATTTTTGGGGGGTTGTTTGTTTGTTTTGAGATAGAGTCTGTCCTTGTCACCCTGGGTAGAGTGCCTTGGCGTCATAGCTCACAGCAACCTCAAACTCCTGGGCTAAATGATTCTGTTGCCTCAGCCTTCCAAGTAGCTGGGACTACAGATGTCCACCACAATACCCAGCTGTTTTTTTCCCTCTTCTTTTAAGAGATGGTTCTCACTGGTTCAGGTGGGTCTTAAAACTCCTGAGCTCTGGCAATCCACCCACTTTGGCCTCCCAGAGTGCTAAGATTACAGGCACAAGCCACCGCACCCAGTAAAAGTAGCATTGTTGAGAGAGAGTATTTTTTTAAAAAGCATTATTTTAGCAACTTAAGCAACAATATATTTGATCCCTCTATAGGAAGAATGGTAAATGGCAAGTTAACAGTTACAGTATTATTTTGAAGTTCCCTATTCACAAGTAGTTAAATCCTAATTCTCTATTCACTTTTTATTATTAATTATTAATACATGTTTGAATCTTGCTGGGCAGTATTCATTTAACTCTTCTTGAAATGCTCCAAGAGCCACTGATTTAAACTCGGCACATGTAGACTGTTTAGCTGCACATGTCTGCAAAGTAAAACATTTGTCATAAAAGAAAAATATTGTTTGAAATATGAAGCTATCTTCATTGCTTGATACTTATGCTGAAAGAAAAAAAAAAAGAAAAATATACTTTCTTCATAAGTAACCTGCAGGGATGAGAACAGATTATTTAGCACAACATCATTCTGGTTACTCAATCAATCTAAGAAACAATATTGTTAATATTTTTTATCTAAAGATTATAAACACTCTATAATCAAGTGTGATGGTATTAAGATCCTTCTATTGGGAAAGAAAATTTGTACAAATTTAGAAGCATGTCAGAAGTAACACTTGTGTTTTTCCCATTTGAAGCAAACCCAAATAAAGAGATTAAAAGTAAAAGTTGAAAGAGAAATAATATATAAAAACAAATTGTTAAGAATACCTGGAAACAAAGAGAAGGAAACTTGGGAACACTGGTAATTAGAGTAGAAAGGATCAAAAGTACTTTAAAATGTAGGCCTTATAAATAAAATTTTAATCACACCATGGTGAGAACTCTTTATGAAGTTTCATGAGGAATAAGTATCTAATTTTCCAATTAAATATTAAACAGCTTGAAATTAACCAATTCAAATCTAATTTAATTTCAAATTGTTTTCTTTCTTTCTTTCTTTCTTTTTTTTTTGGTTGCAGTTTTTGGCGGGGGCTGGGTTTGAACCCACCACCTCTGGCATATGGGGCCGGCGCCCTACTCCTTGAGCCACAGGCCCTGCCCCCCTCAAATTGTTTTCTATTAAAAAATGTGGCTGATAACTGACTATTTTCAACTCCAGTTTTAACATTCAACATTTAATCTAAACAACCTTCATATTGAGTAATACAGGCATTATTTAGAAACTTAGTTGCTTAGTTTACATACAAAAGGGAGCAATTATTCTATTCAAAAGTCAAATACCTTATGAACTTAAAAAAGGCAGAAGTGAAATGATGACAGATGATATAAGAATCCTAAGAAACAATTAGTAAATATTATTTGTGTTGTTTGACCTTGTTCTTAGGGAGATCTCATATGTATTTGAAGATAATACAGCATGGTATTTGCTGTAGGCAGATGATGGCTTTTATAGCTTAAAGCAACAAAGAAAAGAAGACAGGAGCACAATTTATACCATTTCCTTCAGTCTGTGTACCTCCTGTAAATTCAAACTTTAAGCTGCTTCACTAACAGTTATAATTTAAAAATCTATTAAGTCCCTATTAAAATACCAACATTGTACTTTTAAGACTCAGAAAAAATAATTCTTCATTTTGTATGGAACCAGAAAAAAACCTCGTATAACTAAGGCAGTTTTTAGTAATAAAAACAAAACTGGGGGCATCAGCCTACCAGACTTTAGGCTGTACTACAAGGCCACAGTGGTCAAAACAGCATGGTCTTGGCACAAAGATAGAGACGTAGACATCTGGAATTGAATAGAAAATGAGGAAATGGGCTCGGTGTCTATAGCATAGTGGTTTTGGTGCCAGCCACATACACTGAGATTGGTGGGTTCGAATCCAGCCTGAGCCAGTTAAACAACAATGACAACTGCAACAGAAAATAGCCGGGTGTTGTGGCGGGCACCTATGGTCCCAGCTACTTGGAAGGCTGAGGCAAGAGAATTACTTGAGCCCAGGAGTTTGAGGTTGCTGTGGGCTGTGACGCCATAGCACTCTACTGAGGGCCACATAGTGAGACTCTGTCTCAAAAAAAAAAAGAAAAAGAAAACGAGGAAATGAAACTAACAACTTATAGCTTCCTAATCTTCGATAAACCAAACTAGAACATACACTGAGGGAAAGAATCCTTATTCAGGGGCAGCACCTGTAGCTCAGTGTCCCAACCCCATATACCAAGGGTGGCGGGTTCAAACCCAGCCCTAGGCAACCTGCAACAACAATAAAATAGCCGGGTGTTGTGGCGGGGGCCTGTAGTCCCAGCTTCTCGGGAGGCTGAGGCAAGAGAATCGCCTAAGCCCAGAAGCTGGAGGTTGCTGTGAGCTGTGACTCCACAGCACTCTACCGAGGGTGAGTGAAACTCTGTCTCTAAAAAAGTGAGACTCTGTCTCTAAAAAAACAAAAAAGAAAGAAAAAAAAAAGACTCCCTATTCAATGAATGGTGCTGGGAGAACTGGATATCCACATGTAAAGACTAAAACTGGACCCGCACCTTTCTCCACTCACAAAAATTGATTCACGATGGATAAAAGACCTAAATTTAAGGCATGAAATGATAAAAATCCTCAAAGAAAGCATGGGAAAAACACTTGAAGATACTGGCCTGGAGAAAGACTTTATGAAGAAGACTTTCATGGCAATTGCGACAAACAAATGCCATGAAATAAACAAATAGGACGTAATTAAACTGAAAAGCTTCTGTACAGCCAAGGAGACAACCACCAAAGCAAATCGACAACCTACACAATGGGAAAGGATATTTGCATATTTTTAATCAAACAAAAGCTTGATAACTAGGATCTATAGAGAACTCAAATTCATCAATATGAATAAAGCCAACAATCCCTTATCAATGGGCAAGAGAGATGAACAGAACCTTTTCTAAAGAAGACAGACAAATGACTAACAAACATATTAAAATATGCTCATCATCCCTAATTATTAGAGAAATGCAAATTAAAACCACTCTGAGATATCATCTAACCCCAGTAAGAATGGCCCACACCACAAAATCTCAAAATTGCAGATGTTGGTGCAGATGTGGAGAGAAGGGAACACTTTTACACTGCTGGTGGGACTGCAAACTAATACAACCTTTTTGGAGGAAGTATGGAGAAACCTCAAAGAACTCAAGCTAGACCTCCCGTTTGATCCTGTAATCCCATTACTGGGCATCTACCCAGAAGGAAAAAAATTCTTTTACCATAAGGACACTTGCACTAAATTGTTCATTGCAGCTCAATTTACAATCACCAAAATGTGGAAACAGCCTTAATTCCCCCCAACGCAGGAATGGATTAACAAGCTGTGGTATATGTATAATACTATTCAGCTATTAAAAAAGATGGAGACTTTACATCTTCTGTATTAGACTGTACGGAAGTGGAACACATTCTTCTTAGTAAAGCATCATAAGAATGGAGAGGCAGGAAACCTATGTACTCAATTCTGATATGAGGACAATTAATGATCTAGTACATGGTGGAGGGTGGGGGAAGAGTCGTTATTATTTTTAATTACAATTTTAAATATACTACAATTCGAATACATGTGCCATGCCACCAAATAAACATTTACAGCTTTGACTCTATCAATCATTCTCACTACTGACAATTCCAGACTTAAATATCAATTTCTATTTTTTTCTACCAGCAGAAAGCTTAAATAGTCCAGGAGGGGTATAATAAACACTATCTCTTAAAATTCATGTTATTATATACTTTAAGATAGATAAACTCAAAATAATTCAAGTAGATAATTTCTTTTACCTTTCAAAAGCAGGCCATGAGGTCTCTTCACTTAGTTCAGATCCATCACTGCTACCTAAAAATCAAAAGATATTCTATTTTTTAGACATACGAATTATTTTTCCAGTTCGGATTTTTTTTTTTTTTTTGCAGTTTTTGGCAGGGGCTGGGTTTGAACCCACCACCTCCGGCATCTGGGGCCGGCGCCCTACTCACTGAACCACAGACGCCGCCCTCCAGTTTGGATTTTATATTTTAAAAATAAATTTGCTAAGAAAAAATAAATAAATAAATAAATTTGCTCCTTGTGTTTGTAAAATGATAATCACATTGTGGGTGAACATACAGGTATAATTCTTTATTCAGTATTATTGCTGCTAGGTTTATTTTGCAATATATTGGATTACAGTTGACAAGACAACCTAAAATAACAAATTAGCATAAAATATTTTTGCATGCCTATTTATAGCTCAAATTCATTATGTTAATAATCAATTTTTCCTACTATCAGAAAATATAAAATAGCACAAAATTGTTCCTATTGTTTGTCATAATCTAGGACCAATATATAGCAGAATCCCCCCACAGTTGACTACCTCCCTACATGGACCACCTCCTTAAGTTGACTTTTTTTTCACAGACAGGACATGAACCACATGTATGTTATCAGTACAGCAGGCCTAGTGCCTTAGGTTGACCAGTCTGCTACAGTCTCTTGGATGGTCAACTTACAGAGGTACTATAGTAATTATGAAATTCTTAGAGGTTCATGGCACACTTCTTTTCCTTTGTATTAAAATCCATTAGTATTGCAAGGACAAAAACCAAAATGAAATCCAATTCTTTACCTTAGACACAAGGTTGAAGAGGATGGAATCCCAAAATTAAAAGAAAAATCAGTGCTATAAAATCCTAACAACTTTGTCTTTGGCCAGAATATCAGTTAAAATAATCTTCAAATAGAAAAGTTTAAAATTAGCTGGAAAAAGACCTGAGAGAAATGAATTTGGAAAGTCCAAATGGCTTAGACTGACTTAAAAGTTATTTTAAACATAATCCTGACTCCCAATAAAACTAGGAGGAATTTATGTTAAGTGGAATAGTCTATCAGACTTTTACAACCAGGGTTCTGTGATAAAATTCAAACTCTAACACTGGAAAAAGGTATCCATTAGCTATGACAGATATAAACCTCTTCTATGGGTTAGGAATGGCACTACTTATGTAACATCCTTGCACAAATGAGACAACAGTCATTGAAACAATTTTCTATAATGTGTGGTTCAGATGAGAAACCGTAGGAAACCCACTGGTGGTGGTGGGGCCTTATCTTCTGAAGTGTGGCACCATGTGGTAAAGATCAAGTTAAGTATAATTAGTACCTTTGTAGAAAATGTAAGCTTTTTCAGAAGTGTGAAGCTCAGAGCGGTTATGCCTTCCTTAGCTAGATGAGACTACTCTAGGTTATCTAGGACATATGAAGGTCTGACAATTAGGTTTGTGAACTCATCCTAGAGAAAGTGCTACATACCTCATTGCTGAATATCACTACAGTCACATCTGAATGACTCTCCTTAGGAACCTATGCATTGTAATTAGATAGGATAGGTGTAACCTATCCACCTCCGGTATATGGGCCGGCGCTCTACTCCTTTGAGCCACAGGCGCCACCCTGACAACTGTACCTTTAAAAGTTATTTTTTGTGGGTCAGGGATGGTGGCTCATGCCCATAATCCTAACACTCTGGTAGGGCAATACTGGAGGATCACTACAGCTCAGGAGTTCAAGACCAACCTGAGTAGGAGTAAGACCCCATTCTTTACTAAAAATAGAAAAATTGGCTAGGCACTGTGGTGGGAGCCTGTAGTCCCAGGTACTCGGGAGGTTGAGATAGCAGGATCCCTTGAACCTAAGAGTTTGAAGCTGTAACTTAGGCTGACGCCACCACACTCTACTCAGGGCAATAGAACAAAACTCCGTATCCTCCCCACCTCCCCCCAATTGTTTTTATGTTTTACGTTAAGTGGCACGCCAAATTCCATAAAGTGTAACAAATTTTTGATTGGAAAAAGTTCTTCCTTTTGCAAATTTTTCTGTGTATTATTTCTCAGATTGAGTTTAATATTTATTTATTTATTTATTTATTTTTTAGAGACAGAGTCTCACTTTATCGCCCTTGGTGGAATGCCATGATGTCACAGCTCACAGCAACCTCCAACTCCTGGGCTTAGGCGATTCTCTGGCCTTAGCCTCCCGAGCAGCTGGGACTACAGGCTCCTACCACAACGCCCAGCTATTTTTTTGTTGCAGTTTGGCCGGGGCGGGGTTCAAACCGCCACCCTCGGTGTATGGGGCCTGCGCCCTACCCGCTGAGCCACAGGAACCGTCCATGGGGTTAATATTTGTACATAGTCAACTTAGAACAGCAATAATTTCAGCTGACAAACTTGCCTTCAATTTAAAAAATTTTGTCATCATTTAATCATTTGCATTTATAAAAGAGTAACTCCAGAATAAACAACTGTTAAATAATAACGGAGAGCTCTGAAGTAACTTTATTTTCAGGGTTTGAAACTCTCAAGGGCTAAAGAAGTGAGCATGTTCAAGAAAATGAATTTCCTTTTGCATCTCTTTGTATTGGCTATACATCAGTTTTGAGAAGATCACATTAACAATAATAGGCTTAGCCCTTCAGCAATCTGATACTTAATCACAGAGGAAGACGTTCTCTTCTCTTCTATATTTTTAAATATAAAAATAGCAATATATGGATAATATCTAATTACAAAAAGAAACAACGCTCATCTAGGAGTTTCAGAAAATAAATAAAATTTCAAGAAGTAAAAATAAACTTACCTCTCCTGTAATTTCACACCCTTTTTTAGTATGGCCCCAACTCTATGCTCTTCTTTACAGTAGCTATCTTTATACAGGGTGTCCATAAAAGTTCATGTGCAATTTAAAATTGCAGTCTCACCCCTCACCGTGAAATCTACTCCAGTTGTTAGGGCTTTGCCTTCACCATTCTATGGAACAATCCTTGTCAAAGTCCCCAGTGACTTTTATCTTGCCAAATCCCCTGATCAATTCTCCACACTCTCCTTATTTCTCTTTTTTGCATTTGATATTGATAGATTCAGCACTTTCTTCTTCCTGGAGACACCCTGTCTACTCTATCAGGCTCCTGTAATACCACATTCTGTTTTTACCCCCTACTTCATTGATCTCTCCTTTATAGTTGCCTTTGATGGCCCATCTTTTTTAAAAAAACAATAATTTAGTCAAACCTCTAAAATATGACAAAGTTCTCTTATTTTTTACATTCTCTCCCTAGTCCCATGGCTTATAAAACAGACTAGCTCTTCGTGTCTGACCATACCTCACTGAGCTCCAGATTCACACATTCCACAATCTGCCTGACAGCCCCACAGACACTAAGCACGTGTGAAACAGAACTCGGGATTCTCCAAACTCAGCCACTCTTCACAAACCCTTTACTGCTTTCTCTAGTCTTCTCTACCTTGGTAACAGCACTATCTAACTAGTTGTTTAATTCAAATAACTTGGAGTCAAACTTGACTATACCCTTTTCCTTATTCCTACATCCAAATTGCATGCAGTTAATAATGCAACCAGCTCACGTTTTTTTTCCACTATTCTTCAAGTGCCTCCCCTTTAGGAGTCAAAAACATTAAGCACTTTAAAAACCATCAGAAATTATTAATTTCATCCTATATTTAATTGCTACTTTTTTTTTAAACTAAATTTTTTCTATGTATGATAGGGTGAATGATATTTTTCCAGGTGAGTCTGGTTAAAATTTTCATTGCATGTTAAGTTGGAACCCTCTTGGAAAACGATTTCTCACCTATTGATATTCCACTAGAAAGAGTAGAACTTTCAGCTTGGCCTCGAGATGGTGCATGGGGCTCCATGACGCTATCATCTAACAGATGCCTTGGCCCTGCGTTTGGGAACGTTGCACTCTTAAACTCTGCCGTGTTCATTTTATGAATGAAACTGGAAAAAAAAGAGAAATATTTTTCACATCTTTTATGACTGTTACTAATTCAGGATATAAAAGATAGTCTTTTATAAAAATTTAAGACATAAAAGATGCATCCGCTATCCTGAACTTACTTCTAAACTCTCACACTCAAGAGCATACAGATGCTGACATGAAAGCCTCAAACTAACAGTTAGGGAAAATGTTTCAGGAAACTTGGCTTTATCTACCCATGAAACTAGAGCATACTTTAATTTCATCTTAGCTTCAGTTTCATTAAAAAATTGTTTTCACATCACTTTCGGAGAACAGCTATTAAATTTTCTTGAGACAGTCTTGCTATGTCGCTCTTGGTAGAGTGCCGTGCCATCACAGCTCACAGCAACCTCAGACTCTTGAGCTTAAGCAATTCTCTTGTCTCAGCCTCCCAAGTAGCTGGGACTACAGGTGCCCACCACAATGCCTGGCTATTTTTTGGTTGTAGTTGTCATTGTTGTTTGGCAGGCCTGGGCTGGATTTGAACCTGCAAGCTTTGCTGTATGTGGTTGGTGCCCTAGCCACTTGAGCTACAGGCGCCAAGCCAGTTATTAAATTTTCATAAAGATCATGGCAAAAGTGAACATGGACCCTTTTTCTGAAAAAACAGTACTGTAAAACCAAACAAGTTAAACAAAAAATGAATTTTTCTTTCTTTATATTTAGGAAAAAAGAGAAAAATTTTTATAGATCTTCATATATGACTTATTTTAGTTAAGATGATGATTGTCTCGGGCGGCGCCTGTGTCTCACTGAGTAGTGGCCCCATATACTGAGGGTGGTGGGTTTGAACCCGGCTCTGGCCAAACTGCAACAAAGAATAGCTGGGCATTGTGGCAGGGGCCTGTAGTCCCAGCTACTCAGGAGGCTGAGGTAAGAGAATTGCCTAAGCCCAGGAGTTGGAGGTTGCTGTGATCTGTGACGCCACAGCACTCTACCGAAGGCAACAAAGTGAGACTCTGTCTCTAAAAAAAAAGAAAAAGACAATGATTGTCTTGATATAAATGTTATAATTTAACAAGTATCTTTCCCAAATATGAATACATTGTTGAGGAAAGCTATTTTCAGGCAATTTAGAATTTATGAAAAGGAGGAAATAAATGCTTTTAGGCATATAAGATGTTTTACCGTATGAGGAAAAAGGCTGTTATTTAAAAAAAAGATTATGCAAGGACACTATTTTCTATTTAACTAATAAAGTAAATACACAATAAATCCAACTACAAGCAACTTTAAACATCTAAAAGATAAAAATGCTGACTTATAACCCAAGCTGTGGCACTTCCTATGTCCATGTGGAATCAGGTTCCGAGGGGAGGGAGGTGTCTGTGGTAGCAAGCCTCCTTCAGCTGCCACGCTTTTTCTCCCACTTTGTGGTGATGCTCCTACTTCAGGACCTGGGGTTAAATTAAAGAGAGAGAAAGAGAAAAATTTTCTAGTGGTTTCAAAGGATTATTTTATTTTTAATTCCTTGATATAAAATATTAAATGTGGTTTAAATTTTAAGATAATATTAACGTTAGACCTATTTAATTGACTTGAAGATGAGAAGTACTTGTTTTCTAAGCCCTAAAGCATAAAATCCCGAACCATACAAAATCCACTAATTTCTATCTATTTGATTTGTACTTAGTAGAGGCAGTGTAAATATTTTCCCCATTTACATGGGAAGAAATAGGATTAGAAGAGATTGACTCAGGATCTCCCATCAGAGACAAATCTGGACCTAGGTCTTTTAAGACGTAGTTTTAATGCTTCTTAAATTTTACACACTGCTTTTTTAATTTTAGTTTCAACTTCTTATTAGATAAAGAACTAAAGTTAGAAATTAATCAGTATCTACACTGACACTCTTTAAGCTTACGGGAATAAAATATAGAAGTGACACATACACAGACTTGTAAAATATTGCTTTAATAATGAACAGAAAAGCAAATTTAAGGGATTTAAACTAGAATTTTTTTCTGCGTGGAATACTCTTCCCCCACAGATATTGTCATGGTTTGTTCCTTTGCTTCTTCACATCTTTTTTTTTTTTTTTTTTTTTTTTTGCTTTTATTGATTCTTAATTGCTGCAAACTCCTCCACATCTTCCACATCTTATTAGATACTGTAAGTCTTCAAATAATTTTTAGAATATACAATATGAAGCTTAGTGCAAATGTCTAATTGCACTAAGACATTTGTGCAAATGGAAATTTTTGCACGGGACACTTGTCTGCACTAAGACATCTGTCTAATGCAAATGGAAAATTTTTAAAAGGTACTTATTAATGATTTCTTAAATAATTAGTGATTCTCTTCAATTTTATGTTTTTCCTGATTATTTGTAATATATATTCAATATCCCCATTATAATGCCACAAGGGACGATGATTTTATATTTTTAGTGCCTGACTCAGTATTAAACTTTAAAAAAATTAAGTTACTAAAATTGACTTCTATAATTAATAAAATTAGCAGAATTTACCACTTAGATCACAGGAATTTCTAGTGTCATCAACCCTCATTGCCTCAGACAGTGCATTCTTACTTTAAAAAAAAAGAATAGACTATTCACAAACACTTATATCTTATTTTCTATCTGCTCCCCCTGTTTTCCTTGATTAGGTAGCATATTTGTGTGTATAATTTACTGATATACCTTTTAATTAAAAAACAAATAAAAAAAATCCCTAGAAAGTACTGACAGATTTTCATAACAAAATAAAGATATTTATTTACTTTGGAGTAGATTCTTATCAGCTTATCTGTTTTGTTGTTTGGTAACAAGAGAAAACAAATGCACTGACCTACTAAATCTTCCCTGGAAGCAGCCGACCGCGGTGTGCTCGTCCCTGGTTCTATCTTTAATGAAAGCCTGAATTTTAAAAAGACAGAACACATAAAATGAGTAATATTTGACAAAACAATATTGAAGTCACATATTTTCCCACAAAAAACTAAACATTTTGGGCAGCGCCTGTGGCTCAAAGGAGTAGGGCGCCGGCCCCATATGCCAGAGGTGGTGGGTTCAGACCAAGCCCAGGCCAGAAACTGGAAAAAAAAAAAAAACCCTAAACATTTTAATGGAATAATCTAAGCTATATATTTTTCTTCAAGAGCAATCTTTATGATGTTAAGTCTCCTACCTTTTTCATACAAAGATCTTATGGTTATTCTAGGAAATATTAGGGAGGAAAAGATATTTAAAAGTTGTATTTAAATGGTCATTACCAATGCTTTTACAATGCAGTTTCTCAATAGCCGTGGACATGACCACAAAAAAACTTCCACCAGGTTTGCTATCTGCTACTTTGCTAGCACTCAGCCTGCTGGGGACATTTTATTAACCCTTTATTAGACTACTGTTTTCCCTTCATTGCCTATGTGTGAGCACCGTCCAAGTGGAAATACAAAGCAAGCAACTGTGAGTGTCTTATAGATTTTACAGTAGGAACAGTGCATGCCTGGGTCTCTTGTGCCTCACAGAAGAGATATTTCTAGCTAATTCTTATTGTAACTCTTCTGGACAGCTAATAACTAGGTGGTTTTGGAGCTAAGGGAGGCTTGTTTTATGTGATCATCTTTGGAGATACAAACTTTTATGTTATTACACAGGGCTAACAGGACAACTGTGGATTGAGGGTCTGTTCTATTAAAAAGGGCTGTCTTGAAGGTAAATCTTCAGTGACTACAGCCTTTGAGATGGACAGAAGGAGAATCACATGTGAAATTCCTTGAATAAAAATTTATTAATATTTTGCCTACTGCCAAAATAAAAAAAACCCAACTTTTTACACTAAAAGAAATGTTTTATTTAAAAATAACCTCAGTGGCTCATGCTTGTAATCTTAGTATTTTAGGAGGCCAAGACTGGAGGTCTGCTTGAGGCCAGGAATTTAAGACCAACCTGAGTAAGAGCAAGACCCCCATTTCTACAAAAAATAAAAAAAATTAGCCACATACGGTGGCATGCACCTGTAGTTCTAGCACTTGGGAGGCTAAGGCAGGAGAATCGCTTGAGCCTAGGAGTTTGCGGTTGTAGTAAGCTATGATGCCATTGCACTCCAGACCTGGCAACAGAGCGAGTTCCTACCTCCAAAAAAATCTTGAGCCTGGCATGGCTGTTCACACCTGTATTCCCAGTGACTCAGCAAATGAAGGTGGGAAGCTTGTTCGAGGCCATAAGTTCAAGACCTGCCTGGGCAACATAGTGAGACCCCATTTGTAAAAGAATAAAAAAATTAGCTGCGTGTAATGGCTCACACTTGTAGACGCAGCTACTCTGGAGACTAAGGCAAGCTCCTGCTTGTGCCCAGGAGTTGAGGCTGTAGTGAGCTATGACTGTGCCAATGCATTCCAGCCTAGGAGACAGAGTGAGACCTTGTCTTTTAAAAAATTTAAAATAAATAAATAAAAACTAAAAATTTCCTCAACTACCTCAAAGCTCTCAAACAATTCAGCACATTTAAAGATAGCTTTAAATGAATGACTAAAAGATGATTTAACTTGAGTTTATATTTACCTAACATTTAAATTCAGGAACTTTCACATATAGTATTAAATATATTATACAAATTATTTCTGGAATCTTTACTGAATATGCTACTGGTTTGAGTATAACAATGAAAATTTCAAAAAATATCTTATTGAAAACTACATCTAACAAACCAATACAACTCTTTAAAGAAAGATCAATAAAAACAAAAAGGTTGTTAGCAAAATTCCTAGTCAATCCTTGTCTGAAGTTAAAATTTATTAGTTGGTACTCAAGTTACATTTATAATAACATACTGAGTTTTGAGTTCCACAGCAAGAGATTATGATTCCTATCAGTGAAAGCTATTTCAGGAAATAGGATACTAAAGTAGTTGTAGAAAATGCTTTGCTAATGTTGCTAAGAATTTGTCTGAAGATAAAAACTGTTCAGCATTCTACCAACCGCAATTTTTAGTCAAATTACACAATACAAGTGGTATTCATAATGACAAACTAATCTATTCTAGGTGCTCAAATTATTATTTCTTTGATAACTTAAGAGGGAATTAAACAATTATATTTCAATTACTTGATGATGAGAAAATTTGTGTATTAAACAGATGTGTGACTAACCAGAACACTCTGTTCTTTTTATACAGAAGTTTAATTACTTAGGCTATAGAGCGTATGGCATTCATTCATATTCAGTTAAGTATTTGTGATGGGCACTGTGCTCAGAACTGACTATAACAGACTAAGGCAGACACGGTGGCCCTGTTCTTAAGCTTACAGACTAGTGAGTGAGAGAAAAGAAGCAAACAAAATAACTGCAATTTCCTCACACACCAAAATAGAAAGGAACACCACTATAAAAAGCAGCCGCACCTTAAAAAGTACAGCAGTAAAGGCTAGTCTGAGTTGTCAGCTGTGAGAAAAGATATGGTCATTGTTATAATACCTTACATTTTCATCCCGATTAAAAGACATACACACAATTTGTAATATCTATACTAGTTGGCTATATAGATGAAATTGCTAAAACCAGAAGCCTTTTGATAAGTGAAGTGTCATATACTTCTATTTAAAACTTTTTCATCATAAAAAAATTACTGCAGCAAAATGTTTTTCTAACATATTTTTAAATGATTTTAATGACATCTTAAAATGTTCTAATTTTCAACATTTAATTTGAAGGCTCATGCAAAAAGATTTTGTAAAATTTAGACGGAAGTCTCCGTCTCCCACATGGTGTCCCCAAAACACTAAG
Source organism: Perodicticus potto (assembly GCA_963574655.1). Taxonomy (NCBI): domain Eukaryota; kingdom Metazoa; phylum Chordata; class Mammalia; order Primates; family Lorisidae; genus Perodicticus; species Perodicticus potto. The sequence continues at coordinate 19,747 of CAUYRH010085647.1, forward strand.
TGACTCTGCAGTTCCCCAAAGGCTGCTTTCATTCTAGCTACTCATGAAAACAAAAATAAACAGAACAACAACACCTTTTCTATAAAAATGAAGGTATCATATACTATGTCAGTTTATGGAGTATTAAAACTAATGTTTTCTAGTTCCAATTTATTAGTACATGAAAAAAAAAACCCTAATATTTTCAAGTCTATTCTTTCGCAAAGTAATTAGATTCAATAAATACATTAAATTTTTATGGTAGTTAGTATAAAAATTTACCACCCATTATAATTTTGTAAAATTTTCTTAGACTTTGTTTCTACCTGTTAAACTTTAACTTCTCTTAAATTCAGTAAGTTTCGACTTGGCATCTGTAGCATAGTGGTTACGGCTCCAGCCACACACACCAAGGCTAGCAGGTTCAAAACTGGCCCAGGCCAGCTAAACAACAATGACACTGCAACAAAAAATAGCCGGGCACCTGTAGTCCCAGCTACTTGGGATGCTGAAGCAAGAAAATCGCTTAAGCCCAGGAGTTTGTGAGCTGTGATGCCTGAGCACTCTACCGAGGGCGACATAATAAGACTATCTCAAAAAAAAAAAAAAAAAAAAAAAAAAGTAAGTTTCTTGAGCCAGATAAAGAAAAGTTTAAAAGCTATTTACTCTTTTTTTAAGTTTTTTTTTTTTTTTTTTTTTGGTAGAGACAGAGTTTCACTTTATAGCCCTCGGTAGAGTGCCAGGGCGTCACACAGCTCACAGCAACCTCCAGCTCCTGGGCTTAGGTGATTCTCTTTCCTCAGCTGCCTGAGTAGCTGGGACTACAGGCAGCCACAAACGCCCGGCTATTTTTCTGTTTTGCAGTTAGACTGAGGCCGGGTTTGAACCTGCCACCTTCGGTTTATGGGGC
>CAUYRH010085648.1:0-26939 GCA_963574655.1 Perodicticus potto
TGGCGGGCACCTGTAGTCCCAGCTACTTGGGAGGCGGAGGCAGGAGACTCGCTTGAGCCCAGGAATTGGAGGTTGCTGTGAGTTGTGATGCCACAGCACTCTACCCAGGGGGACAGCTTGAGGCTCTGTCTCAAAAAAAAAAAAAAAGAAAGATAAAATATACAATTCAATCAGGCCGGGTTGCTCCGGCCTATAACCCCAGCACTCTAGGAGGCCATGGGGTGAGGATTGCTTGAGCTCAGAAGTTCAAAGCCAGCCTGAGCAAGAGAGAGACCCTGTCTCTACCAGTTGGATGCAAAAATGTACACAGTATCCTTCAGTCACATAATGCCAAGCATAGAGCTGCAGCCCACACATTTCTGCCTAAGTCCAGAGCCATTCTCAGCTCTAGTGTCTCTAAGGCATAGTTCCAATGTGTCCCCTGTTTGCAGAGCACCAGAAAAATGTGTACCCCATGTTGCACCATACCCACCTTCCCTTTTAATTAGTTTGAATGCTATTTCTAGTAACCACATGAGTCTGACTAGAGCATTTTAGAAAGCTAAGTATCTTGAAAAATAACCCACCTCCTCAGTAAAAGACCTGGACCTTGTCACCTTTGTCACCCTCAGCCTTAAAATGCATTATAGTGCATTTTACCTTTCTAGGCACCCCCGTAAGAAATTAAAGAAGTCTATATGACAAGGAACTGTGGAACCTGGCCTAAAAACTCCATAGAAATTTCTATAGTAAAAGAATATATATATACATATTTCATATATATATTATATTTTTTATTTTTAATATATTTTATATATTTTTTTTCTATTTTTTTAACAAAGAGTCTCACTATGTCACTCTTGGTGCTATGGTTTCACAGTTCACAGCAACTTCCAACTCTTGGGCTTAAGCGATTCTCTTGCCTCAGCCTTCCAAGCAGCCGGGACTACAGGTGCCCGCCACAACGCCTGGCTATTTTGTTGTTGTTGTTGTTGTTGTTGTCATTTTTATTTAGCTGGCCCAGGCTGAGTTTGAACCTACTGGCTTCGGTGTATGTGGCTGGCACCGTAACCACTGTGCTACGGGCGCAGAGCCTATAATATATTTTATATGCTTTTCAGGAGGATATTATAGCACTCTTGGAAATGTATAAGTTTTCACTTTACTGTGTTTTTGCTGAACCATTTGAGACTTACTGCAGAGATCACCGGTGACATATGCTGATGCTAGGAGTAGCGTGGGATTTACATAATAGCATTATCTTACATAAACACAAGGCAGTTATAAAAATCAGGAAATTTAACCAATAATGTTATTATCTAATATACAGTCCCTATTCAAATTTCACTAGTTTTGCCAATATTATCCTTTCTAGAAACCTTTTTTCCTAATTCAGAATCCCATATCTCATGTAGTTGTCACCTGTTTAGTCTCTTTTAATCTAGAATAGTCTCAACCTTTTTCTTTCATGACAGTAACATTTTTGGTTGCAGCCGTTTTTTTTTTTTGAGACAGAGCCTCAAGCTGTCACCCTGGATAGAGTGCTGTGGCATCACAGCTCATAGCAACCTGACAGTAACATTTTTGAAGAGCATAAACACATCGGTTTGTTCCTATTGTTTCATGATTCAATTAAGATCATACACTTGTGGCAGAAACTCTGTATAAGCAATATTGTGCCCATCACATCAGGACACCCAGGATAGTCAGTTTGTATCGTTTGGGAGGATGCTGTGGACCATGATGACTTGATTAAAGTGAGTTCTAGTAGATTTGTCCTCCCTTTTTCTCCTTGTACTTAATAACCTGTGGGGATTTCCTTTGAGACTATATAAATACCCTGTTCCCCAACACATTTTCTTTCTTGTCTTTTAGAGACAGGGTTTTGCTCTGTTGCAGGCCAGAGTGCAGCACTGCAATCACAGCTAGCTCCAGCTTTGGACTCCTGGACTCAGGCAGGTTCAGCGTCCCATGTTGGGACTACAGGTTTTGCCAGCACACCTGGCTCCCAGCAGATTTTCTGCAACAAATCTTTAGCATCCACTAACAATTCTTGCTTAAATAAATTATGACTATGATAACTGCATAAATAGTGATTTTCTGACTCTTATCATTCCTCCTCCATTAATTAGTTGGTATTCTACTGTAAAGAGCCTTCCTTTCCCCTCCCTCTCTGCCACTTGCTTACTTGCAGAATTCACGGGTTAAGTATACTCAAGAGGATATAATCCACTAATGTCACTACTCATTTTGATGCTCAAAGTATCCCAGGTTTGGCCAGAGAAAGAACATCAGCTGGCTCCTGTGTTCTTTTGACATACCTCCAAGAGTTTTAGTGCTTCCTTACTTTCTGGCAGAGCAAGTTTTCCCGGTCCATGTTACATTTTCCCTGTCCCGTGTGTGAAAACAGACGATTCTTCAAGAAGCCCTGGTTCCTTGCAATAGGGAATGATTTTTAAACCAAGATTTGAAAACCAGATCTCACCATTGCTACTGCTCTTTAAGCAAACATAGCTAGGGGCTCGTTTTATTTTGTTTTAAAAAGAGAAAAGCATGAGTTTGCATCAGGCCAGCCCCACAGGTCCTTCCTTACCTTGCCTGGTTCCCTGTTTGCGTCTCACCTTCTCAAGTGAGAACTCTGGCTCCCAACATCAGTAATGTAGTTATTTGCTCAATACTAAATACATGCAAAATAGTTTCAGAATTGCTACATCTGTACCACTACCAACAAAAAGTCCTGGCAAGTGGAATTCAGTATTTCTAAACAGTTTTTTTTGTTTGTTTTTAAACTCAGGATATACAGTCAAGCTACTACACCCAAATGTTACTTGAATAAGTTATTTTTTTCTTCTGTGTGAATCTCCATTTTATGTACAATCCAGTGTCTTTGTTTCTGTTTGTATTCAATTTTAGGACTTCTTCCCCAAACTCGATGATCAATTTTATTTTATAAATAAGTAAAAATTTTGCCTGAGTCCAAAAGTCAAAACCACACACAAATGTGTACCCAGGAAAGTCCGGTTCTCTGTCCATACGCCTTCCATTCTGTTCCCAGCGACCCCTGGGAGTCAGAAAATGTCTCTAGTTTCTATTGTATCTTCCCGTGTGTCTTTTCAGAAAAAGTAAGCAGGCGCGCGTGCATTATTTCCCCTCACCCCCCCATTTCTTATCTAATAATGCCTTACCGTATATCCTTTGTTTGACTTTTCACTTAGCAGTAAGCCTGAAAATCACTCCTAAAAAGCTGTGTAATCCTCTGTGACGTGTACAGAATGTAACAAAATTCATTCACTCCATATCCTATGTATACACATTTAGGTTATATACATTTTGTAATTACAAATAGCACCTCGACATATAATCTATATAATAATATGCATATGTAGTTTTATGTTGTTGAAGATGTTTCTTCAGGATAAATTCCTGGAGCGAGATGGTTGGGTCAAAAGGTAAATTCATATGCCGTTCTCTGAAATATTGCCAAATTGCCCCTCTGCAGGGATTATATCATCCCACATTCTTATCAGCAATAGATGACAATGGTTGTTTTTCCAGAGCCTACACAATGGACTCCACAGTGTTTTTTTTTTTTTTAGACAGAACCTCAAGCTGTCAACCTGGATAGAGTGCTGTGGCATCACTGCTCACAGCAACCTCCAATTCCTGGGTTCAAGCGAGTCTCTTGCCTCCGGCTCCCAAGTAGCTGGGACTACAGGCGCCCACCACAACACCAGGCCATTTTTTGGTTGCAGCCGTCATTGTTGTTTGTCCGGGCTGGATTCGAACCCGCCAGCTCAAGTGTACGTGGCTGGCGCCTTAACCCGTTGAGCCACAGGCGCCGAGCCTCCACAGTGTTTTTTAAACTACTGGTAGAACTCATTTCTTTAAAAAATGCAACCATAACTATCATGCCTATCTCTATATCCTAAAATTGATGCTTTTCCACGGAAAGTCTACAGAACCTTAAGTACCTTGCAACCAGAGATTTACATTATGTGGATTTGGAATCACTGGATTTTTTATGTGGATTTTCCCTTTTTCTTTTTTTTGAGACAGAGTCTCACTATGTCACCCTCTGTAGAGTGCGGAGGCATCACAGCTGACAGGCTGACAGCAACCTGCAACTCTTGGGCGTAGGCAATTCTCTTGCCTCAGCCTCCCAAGTAGCTGGGACTCCAGGCGCCCGCCCCAACCCCCCGCTATTTGGTGGTGGTTGTTGTAGTCATTGTTGTTTAGCAGGCCCGGGCTGGGCTCAAACCAGACCCACCAACCCCGGTGCATGTGGCCGCAGCCCTAACCAGTGGGCTACGGGCGCTCTGGAACGACGCAGTGACGGAGCCGGGAGGAGGCGCCCAGGAGCCCCCCAGGCACCCGGCGGGCTGCAGCGGGAACGCCGCCCCCTGAGGACAACTCGCAAAGCGCACCCACTCACCCTGCTGCGTCACTGTCTCGGAGATGGGTGCTGTGTTGTGTGTGTCTTTCCTGCAAAATGTGTCTCTGTTATAGTCACATATTTTCATCATATAAGAGAAAATTTTTCACTTTTGGCAACTCTAGCACCAAGAAACAAGGAAAAGCTACACCCGGGGTGTGAAACTGCACCTCATCGGGAGACCCAGGCAGGCACCGAGCACACAGCAGACGTTTCTCCGGCCCGGGTGCAGACTGCGCACCCCCAGACCGCGGCGCTAGTGGGCGCAGCGAGCGGCCGTGCCTTCAGCCCGCGCTTCGTTCTCAGCCTCCTCGGAACCCCACGCGGGAAAAGGCCCATCTGGCGTGGGCAACGTTGCAGAAGCAGCCGCCAGGCTCCGCTCCTCCTTACGGAAGTCAGGCAACTACACGTCCTCGCCTCCCACCTCCTCGTATCCCACCTGCCGTCTGCCTCCCTTGGCCCGGCCCCTGTGGCTCAAGCGGCTAAGGCGCCAGCCACATACACCTGAGCTGACGGGTTCGAATCCAGCCCGGGCCCGCCAAACAACAGTGATGGCTGCAACCAAAAAATGGCCGGGCGTTGTGGCGGGCCCCTGTAGTCCCAGCTACGTGGGAGGCGGAGGCAGGAGACTCGCTTGAGCCCAGGAATTGGAGGTTGCTGTGAGCTGTGATGCCACAGCACTCTATCCAGGGTGACAGCTTGAGGCTCTGTCTCAAAAAAAAAAAAGGAAGGGCCGCGGAGGGTGCAGGAAACCACCCCACTGACCCCAACACTGCTTCTGCAAGCTTTGCCTGCACTTCTTTGCCCCCACTTGCCACACCTCCATGTCTCCCTTGCTCTTTCCCCCTGGCTCCTCGCCCTGCTTCCCTTGGCCGCCTCAGCAGTCACCCACTGTACTGTACTGCAACAAGCCCATCTGGTCCTCTCCTTCCCCAGTTGATGGAAGCTGAATGGTGTAGTAGAAAAAGCTCGGTTTGCATAAAAAGGGATAAATCTGACTTTGGGCTCTGCATTAACCTTGGACACATTATACAGCCCCTCTAAGTCTCAGTGACTTCATGTTTTCACTGAGGACAGACAGCAAGACCCACCTGAGCCCAGGAATTGGAGGTTGCTGTGAGGTGTGATGCTACAGAACTCTATCCAGAGAGACAGTTTAAGGCTCTGTCTTAAAAAAAAAAAAAAAAAAAATTCAATTTTCAGTAGCAAAAATAAAAATAAACAGACACACATTAAATAAGTAAACAAATCTCTACATCAACCTGCTTAAACTCTGCTAAAAAATAATCTTTCCATTTTTGTATTTTTCTTCCTTTATACTTGATTGCCAATGGTATCACTGGGTATATGATCAAATGGAGCAGCCGGTGATAAGCGCTCCTCTGCCATAAGGACTTTGGCCTCCAAGGCTATTTTCATGTAAGTGTATATATGTAGGTGTATTGCATATATAACACACACAGATAATTTTTTTTGAGACAGAACCTCAAGCTGTCGCCCTGAGTAGAGTGCCATGGCATCACAGCTCACAGCAACCTCCAACTCCTGGGCTCAAGCAATTCTCCTGCCTACGCCTCCCAAGTAACTGGGACTACAGGCACCCGCCACAATGCCCAGCTATTTTTTGGTTGCAGCCGTCATTGTTGTTTGGCGGGCCTGGGCTGGATTCGAACCCGCCAGCTCAGGTGTATGGGGCTGGTCCCTTAGCCGCTTGAGCCACAGGAACTGAGCCGATAATTTTTTTTTTTTTTGAGACAGACTCTCACTTTGTCACACTTGGTAGAGTGCAGTGGCATCATAGCTCACAGTAACCTCCAGCTCTTGGACTCAAGCAATTCTATTGCCTCAGCCTCCCAAATAGCTGGGACTATAGTCGCCCACCACAACGCCCTGCTATGTTTTAGAGACAGGGTCTCACTCTTGCTCAGGCTGGTCTCAAAACTGTGAGCTCAGAGCAATCCACTCACCTGGGTCTCCCAGAGTGCTGGGATTACAGGTGTGAGCCACCATGCCCAGCCTCACACAGATAATGTTTTATTAAATAATGTTTATGCCTCAAAATTTGCATTTGCTAGGTGCAGTAGCTCACACCTGTAACCTTAGCACTCTGGGTGGCTGAGGCTCAGGAGTTTGAGACCAGTCTGAAGAAGAGCAAGACCGTGTCTCTACTAAAAATAAAACAATTAGCCAAGCGTGTGGCAGGTGCCTATAGTCTGATCTACTCCAAAGGCTGAGGGAGGAAGATTGCATGAACCTATGAGTTTGAGGTTGCTGTGAGTTAGACTGAAGCCACGGCACTCTAGCCTGGGCCACAGAGTAAGACTCTGTGGAAAAGGAAGGGAGGGAGGGAGGAAAAAATTTCATTTCAACGCTTCATTGCTCTTTAAATTTGCACTAATATGGTCACCAATGCCATGTGGGCTGGCCACACAGATGACACATTGTCAGTTAAGACTGAGATGTGCTGTAAGTATAAACTACACACTAGATAGCAAAAATTTAGTGTGAGATACAAGAACAGGGTGGGGCATGGTGGCTCACACCTGTACTGTAACCCTAGCACTTTGGGAGGCCAAGGCAGGAAGATCACAGGCCAGGAGATCAACACCAGCCAACTTGAGCAAAAGTGAAACCCTATCTTTACAAAAAGTAGAAAAATTAGCTAGGCCTGGTGGCAGGTGCCTGTAGTCCCAACTACTCTACGACTGGAGGCAGGACAATCACCTGAGCCCAAGAGTTTGAGGTCGCTATTAGCTATGATGCCATAGCACTCTACCCAGGTGACAGAGTGAGACTCTGTCTCAAAAAGAAAAAAAAGGAATGTACTATATTTCATTGATATTTTAATATTCATTACATGTTTAAATAATACTATTTTTATATTTTTTATATTTTTTATTTTTTTGAGACAGAGCCTCAAGCTGTCACCCTGGATAGAGTGCTGTGGCATCACAGCTCACAGCAACCTCCAAATCCTGGGCTCAAGCGAGTCTCCTGCCTCCGCCTCCGAAGTAGCTGGGACTACAGGTGCCTGCCACAATGCCCAGCCATTTTTTGGTTGCAACCACCATTGTTGTTTGGTGGGCCCACGCTGGATTCAAACCCGCCAGCTCAGGTGTACGTGGCTGGCACCTTAGCCCATTGAGCCACAGGCGCCGAGCCTAAACAATACTATATTTAAATGTATTAGATTTAATGAAATATATTATTAAAATTAATTTTGCTAGCTTCTTTTTACTTTTTTAAATGTGGGTACAGTAATTACCTAAGTTGCAAACATTATCTATCTATTAGACAGTAGGGCTGTAAACAAACAGGAAATCCATATAACAGTGCTAATCCCCCAAACAGTTCTTGTCACAAACATTCATAAATTAACTCACAAAGGAATGATATCTATGGTTTTTTTCTGTGTATACTCTACAGAGAATAAAATGAATACCCCTCTCAGTAATTTTTACATTGTGATTTTCACAATAATCTTTCAATCACTAGATGTCAGTAGGAAGAGCGACTGTGGTCCTCAGTGGTGTGGCCTCATTCCAAGGAGCCCATCAGTGAAGGTCAGGCTGAGGCTTTCAGCTTCCACGTCTAGGAAATTCGCTTCATTCAAACTAAATCGGTTCAATGCAACCAGCTAAGCGCTCTCCTGGGTTCCGTGACTGTCCTTGATGGGAGATAATAATGCTATCACCAGGAAGCCTTGTTTTACCCTGTGCCTCCTCTAAACATTACTTCTTGCCTTTTTCCCATCGGCAAAGGTTTTCTCTCTGGGTCTATGAGTATGATTTAATGGGTTCATGAACCTCTCAAAATTGCACTCGAAGTTAGATGTATGTGTGTGTGAATTCTTCTAGCTAGATCTGTGACTTTCATCGGCCTCTCAAAGGGGCTATAACCCTCACAACGTGGAAGGCCGCTGATACAAGGAGTTGAGAGGTTGTCTACATACTGTGTTCCTTTCCTGCTGCTGCAGTCACCAAGTACACAAAGTTAGCACCTTAACTGTATTTCCTTACAGTTCTAGATGCTGTGTCATGAGGCTGAGATCAAGGGCTGGCTGCTTTCCTTTCTGGGGGCTCCAGAGGAGGCTGTTCCAGCATCTCAAGGTTGCTATGTCCCTTGGCTCATGCCCCTGCTCCTCCATCTTCAACACTAGGGTTTGAGTCTTTGTCACACTTCGAGTCTCTCGGGGCTCTTCTCAGTCTCACCTCCCTGACCTTCTGCCCTTCTCTTCCACTTTTAAAGGCCCATGTGATTACATTAGGCTCATCTGGATAATCCAGAATTACCTTCCTGTTTTCATGTTCAGAATCTTAATTCCCTCTGTAAAGTCTCTTCTGCCATGTCATTTAACATAATTACAGGAATTAAGGCCTGGACCTCTTTGGGGTCCCTGCACTCCACCCATGTGTGTGCCATTTGCTCCATTCCAAGCACAAAGATGCAACCAGTGGCCACCCCAAGCGGGGAGTCCTTCAGCAAAAAGAGTGTGAGGCAATGTTTGCCCTCAACAGCTTCCTAAGGCTTCTTTTGTTTACCATTGTTGAATCCTTAGGTATATGCCACTCCATCTACAGATTCCACACACACCGGGTAGCACCCACTCCTTCTGCCCCAAGCCAAGCTGTGATTTCCATCTCTCTACCTTTCCTCCGCTTCAATAAAATAAAGTTCCTCAGTTACTGTCTGGGAGGGATCTAACAAAGTAATTCACTCCAAAGCGTTAATGACCGATAAGGGGTAACTCCTTCGTAGTAATCTTCATGCAAAAAAAGATTTGCAAAAGTTATGAAATCACACAGGAAATTTGGTACTAAATTTCTGGAAATGACGATTACAATGCTAATTAAATACTTGTACTGACCTGTGCAGCGATCAACCCCACTTACTCACTTTTATCTTGGGGAAGGTCACTCACCCCTCCCCCTCCAGCAGTGTCCTCCTATGTGCCACCCCAACTCAGCACACATACATGTGTTCATTGGGTTTCCACTTTTTGCCTTCACAGACATAAAAAGGCTTAAAATTTCTATCTCTATCTCACACACAAGCATTCCTGCTATGCGCAGTTACAATAAAAATTAAAAGATCAAAACCTGTTTTGTTGCCAATAGATGGTCTTGTTTCAAAACTCAAAGTTTCCAGGTGTTCCCACCATTCAACCATCGTCTCATTGACACCACAGGTAGAAACAGCAGGCCTGCTCACCGTTCCTCTGCTGGAGCTCACCGAAGTGGAAAGGGGCACATCCAATTTTAATTTGGCTGTTTTGATGTCAGGCCATTTTATGATAAGGTCTTGAAAACAACCTCACTCCTCTCCTCTCTCCCCCGACCCCTTTCATTGTTCACCATCAGATGACGTGGCTCTCTCCATCCTGTACCCCACGCCCATCCCTGCCCTCCTCACCCTTATATCCTAAGCACCTCAAAAGTGAGTTCACAGGGCAGCTAAGGGGGCTTCAGCCTCAGGGCCCCCTCACTTGCAAGGCCCTGGGAGTGTTGGGAGTGGCTGAGAGTCCTACAGGGATCTAGGGGGGAGAGGAAGCCAGGAGGCAGCAGTAATTCTGGTGAACTGCCTATAAGGGTATCAGAAGAAAGGATTCTGGAACTCCAGGCATCAATAATTTGTCATAATTTATTTTCTCATCCTAAGTAAGTTCCTAAAGAGGTACTTTCATACCTAGTTTTGCTTTTTTCTTAAAAGCCACCAAATTGCTTCAGCTCACCCCACGAAGCCTGGGTCTGCCCCTGCTCAGCTCATTACAGTTCCCTATGGCATCCTCAGGTCTCAAGCCCCTGTATGGACTTCACTGCTATCCAACCTGCCTCAACCGTGGTTACCCGCAGGGGTGAACTTTTAGTTGAAATACTACACCACTTAGGAGCCCTGTGGCCGGTGTGAGATCATCTATACTGGTGAAGACATTTGTTACTAGTATCTTTTTGTCTTTGTAAGCACAGGTGAGATATTAAGTGGGATATTAAGGCTCATTGAGTGCTATTGTATTCCTCACCTACAAAAGGTGGGTCAATAATAGCACCTATCTTGAAAGGTTATTTTTAAGGATCAGAAAGATTGGGTGAAAATAACCTTCTTGCTTGGAGTGTAGGCCCTAAATTTGTATTACTGAAGACAGTCACCTACTGTGATGGATGGAGAGGGGAACACACTGGCTCTAACACCGGGTAATGCCATGAGTAGTTTTAGTCGCGACATCGCCTGTCATGACTTGCACCTGGCCAACCTCCTCCCAGGGTGTTGCTTTGGTTTGAGGCACATGTTAACCCTGGGGCCCAACCCTAGGTGTCTCACTTTGGTAGCCCCAGGACCCACCTGCTTGTCCTTTTCTACAGTTCTGCAAGCACCCAAACTCTGCCTGTGTCTGCTTCCTGTCCCCTCTTCCTCCCAGTGCCTCCTTATGTTGTGTTTCTGCTTTGCCCTTTTATTTCTAGTTTGGAAAAACATATTGATTGTTGCTTCCCCCACTTAAGCTCCTTCCAAAGGATTTCTCTGTGATCAATTTTTTTTTAATATTCACTGAGCTTCTGTATAGGTACTGGACGCTTTGCTAGGCTCCTGGGAGAAAACGAGGGAAGTAAACCTTTCTACTTCAACAGGCTTAGAAGAAATAAAATGGATTCCAAACTACTGCAAAAGGATAGAGAATATGTTACGTGCTGGAGAAGTTCAGAAAAGTAAAAAGAAACAAATGGTTTGGGCTGAAAGACTCAGGGAAGGTTGGCAGAAGGACACTCTATCTTAAAGGACAGGAGGGGGGAGGGGAGCCCTGCTCCGATGCCTAAGGTTCCGGCCTGGGGGACATAAGTAGAATTCCGAGAGAGAAAGCTGGCAAGAGAAGCTGGGGTCGGTTTTTAGGGGCCCTGAATACCAGGCAGTAGGAAACCCTGGGAAAATGAGACGAAGTGAGGAACGGAATGATCGTGATGAGCAAAGTGATCAGATTGCACTGTGAGCTCACAGTGCTGAGGCCAGAGGAAGGGCCAGGCCCCGAGGGAGGAGCCGCTTCAGCCACAGCTGGTTGTGGAAGAGTAGCTGGGGCCCAGGGGTTCTTGGAAGAAAAATCTTTTACAATATAAAGACAAACATTGAATAAATAAATAAGCAAACACACTGCAAAAAACACAAGAGTCATTGAAATAACAATTCCATCCGTCCCAGGCTTCTGCTCCCATTATGGCAGACTCTAGCCCAGAGTTTGCTGACCCCTTCGGGGACATCTCTCGGCCACTTTCCCTTCTTCTCCTCCTCTCCGGCTTCTCTTCTGCCCCTCCCCACCACTCCTTTGCTCAGCAGAATTGGTCCTCAGCTCTCTCTCGCTCACTCTTTCCTCCACACCCTCTTCTCCATTCAGCCTGGTTGTCCTAAGCCCAGACCCTCCTATTCAGACACCTGCTTGACATCCACCAGGAAGTCCCACAGACACCCTATGTTCTTTACCTGCCTCTCACAATCTGTGCCGCCCAGCCCAGGGCGGAACCCTGGGGGGCAGTCATACGGCCTCCTCCCTCCTTCTCACTGCCTCTAAGGATTGTGTACTCTCAACAGTATTCAAGTCTGTTCTTTCCTCCATGTCCCCATTTCACTGCCTTAGGACTTCCTCACTGTTCCCTGCGTTATTACAGTAGCCTGCTAATTAGTTCTCTGCTTCCTTGTCCCTGCCACCAAAAATTTTTAAATGTAAATATGATCATGAAATTCTGCTGCGTCAGCCTTTCCGAGGCCCTCCCCCACCACCCTCTCTCACGTCTGCCTCAGTGTTATGACCTGCCCCCCAGCAGCTCCCGCGCCCTCCCAGGACATCATTCCTGCATGCTCAACCAGCGAGGATGCAGGGAGCCTCTGCTGGGTCCCTCACACACGCTGCAGCCCAGCAGGCCCGCCATCCAGTGTGCTGTCCCCACTCACCACCCACCCGGACAACTCCTCATTCTGTGACACACAGTTTAGGTGCCAGCTCCCCTCCTTCAAGCCCTGCCGGACTTCACATGGCAGTGGCCATACCACACTCCTGTGCTCACAGCCCTGCTCTTGGCCGTTATGGCTCCTCCCACGCATGACATTTGTCTATTTCTCTGTGGTTTCCCCTACATGTTTAAACCATCCAGGACTAGGCCCAGCCGGTGGCTCACACCTGTAATCCCAGCACTCTGGGAGGCCAAGGCGGGTGGACTGCCTGAGCTCAGGGAGTTCAAGACCAGCCTGAATAAGAAGAAGACCCCATCTCTAAAAACAGCTGGGCGCTGTGGCAGGCACCTGTAGTTTCAGCAATTGGGAGGCTGAGGAAAGAGAATCACTTGAGCCCAACAGTTTGAGGTTCTGTAAGCTGTGACACCACAGCACTCTACCGAGGGTGACAAAGTAAGATTCTGTCTCAAAAATAAACAAACAAACAAACCCACACTCCAGGACAGGGCTCATACATATCTAATTCATCATCCATAGGTCCCTAACAGAACTCAGGACAGAAGCACATAGTATTACTCAATGAAATTTTATTTGCCTCATTTCTAAGATCTTTTCCAGCTTTAAAATCCCATGATTTGGAATCACAGAAAAATTGAGAATATGTCATAAAACCCCACTCTACCCAAAATTATGGCTTTGGTTTTTCATATTTAGAGTTTATTTAATCTCCAGTGGGCAGTTGGCAGTAACTGCAGCTGTCATGCCAGTGTTGGTGCTGTCCTAGCACATCTCTGAGCCCCATCTGCGTTATGGTTCCCCGTTAGCTCACTTCCTTCCTCATCTGTATCTGCTTCTGTAAGCCTAAGCTAGGCTGTCATACCACTTCTCGCCACAAGAGGACAATCGGGAGACACCCCCGCACCGTCTGCGTTAGGCCCCGTTCTGGCCACCAGATGGACCCCGAACACCAGCTTAATGGCTGCACAGCCTTATTTAAATTAGGTGCGCTTGGAAAGCCGTTTTCTTGTATTCCTTCTCCAGTAGGGAAATCTGTCCCACAAGTGACCAAACAAATGCCTGTCAGTTGCCTATTGCTATATCCTACCTTGCTTGGGAAAAGAAACAGTAGGAAGAAAAAGGAGTAATATTAAGAACTTTTTTTTTTTTTGGAAGACAAGAGTCTCTGTCTCCCTGGCTAGAGTTCTGTAGCCTCCTCAGTCTAGCTCACAGCAGCTTCCAACTCCTGAGTTCAAGCGTTCCTCCTGCCTCAACCTCCCCAGTAGCTGGAACCACAGGTGTGCACCACCGCTGGAAGCTAATTTTCCTATTTTTTGTAGGGGGAGTTTCTCTCCTCTCTTGCTCTGGCTGGTCTTGAACTCCTGGCTTCCAAAGTACTAGGATTACAGGTGTGAGCCACTGCACCCAGGCAAGAGTAAGAACTTTTGAAGAAATGGTTAGAAAAAGAGGATCTCTTCACATGCAAATTAAAGAAACCTGGAAATCTGAATGCCAGCTAAGAATGTAGGTAAATCAGAAGAATTGTTGTTAGTTTTTTTTCGTTTTTTAGGTGTGTTAATGGTGTTTTCATTATGAAAATAACAGATATACAAACCTGAAATCAAAGTGAACAAAATAAAACCCCTCCAAAAAGTCCTGGGAAGAAGGGAATAGTGAATCCCCAACTCTGTTCATCAAATTATATTCCTGAAAGCCTGGTGCTGTCATAAGGCTCAAACTACCAAAATGAGAGTTGTTCATGAACTGGAGATAATCCTGCTTAGGTGGCTGTTTGGGCCTAGAAGAAAGTTTAGGACATGTGCTATTACCCAACTCTTGGTGGACTGGCAAGTGGGAAGTGTGTGGGGACAAGGCTTTCTTTCAGATGTGCTTGAAAGAAGTTGTTTCACCTTGAAAGACAGAAGATTCAAGAGAGGTATTTTTCATGTTAGTTCTGGACATACCCCTGGAATTTATGTTGTTCCTCGGGAAGTTTCCAGCTCCTCCCTTAAAGATAGGTGGCTCACACCTGTAATCCTAGCAGTCTGAGAGGCCAAGGCAGGTGGACTGCTTGAGCTTAGGAGTTAGAGACCAGCCTGAACAAAAGTGAGACCCCCATCTCTAAAAATAGCTGGGGTGTTGTGCCAGACACCAGTAGTCCCAGCTACTGGGGAGACTGAAGCAAGAGGATCATTTGAACCCAAGAGTTTAAGGTTGCTGTGAGCTGACACCATGGCATTCTACCAAGGGTAACAAAGTGAGACTCTGTCTCAAAAAGGGGGGGTGGGTAGGTGGTAATTATTCACCTCAAGGAAGAAATTTCCATTAAAAGCAAAGATTCACACCCAGATTGCATGAAAAGACTGCCCTCAGGGATTTATGATGTTTTCATTCAAAAAGAGAAACTGGGCTCGGTGCCTGTGGCTCAATGGGCTAAGGCGCCAGCCACGTAGACCTGAACTGGCAGGTTCAATTCCAAGCTGCAACCAAAAAAAAAAAAAAATGGCCAGACGTTGTGGCGGGGGCCTGTAGTCCCAGCTACTTGGGAGGCAGAGGCAGAGGCTCACTTGAGCCCAGGAATTGGAGGTTGCTGTGAGCTGTGATGTCACGGCACTCTACCCAGGGTGACAGCTTGAGGCTCTGTCTCAAAAAATAAAAAAAATAAAAATAAAGAAAAGAAAAACTAGCAGGAAAAGCTGTCCAGAGAGCCTGACGGTTATTTTCATTTTGTAGACCACGGAAGAAATAATTCCATGCCCTGCTTTTCTTCTTCGTATACTGGGACAGTTTCTCTTCAGCTAAAAGAAAACTGTTTATGTGGAGACTGATTAGAGGAGGGTTTTTTTGTCTTGGTTTGGTTTTTTTTGAGACAGAGTCTCACTATGTCACCCTCAGTAGCTTTCTGTGGCATCAGCTCACAGCAACCTCAAACTCTTTGGCTTAAACAATTCTCTTGCCTCAGCCTCCCAAGTAGCTGGGAGTACAGGCACCCACCACAACACCCGGCTATTTTTTGTTGCAGTTGTCATTGTTGTTCATCTTGCCAGGGCCAGATTCAAACCTACCAGCCTCGGTGTATGTGGCTGGTGCCATAACCACTGTGCTACGGGCCCCAAGCCTACAGGAGGCATTTTTAACAATAAAAAAGTAGTATCCAACAACCCGCAAAATGCGTGTGCCCTTCTCTGCCTGCCCCCCAACTATAGTCACTGCCCAGATCATTCCGCCCCAGCACTGTGGATGTCCTGCACAGCACTCTGTGTTCTTACTCCTTGACCGTCCCCTTCACTAGACTTTTGCTCCACCCAGCAGGACCTAACTCTGTTCGCCCTTCTCTTAGCTGTTATCAAAGTGGCACAAAATGTGCGTTTAGTGAGCAGTTGTTGAATGAATAAATGAATGAAGAGAAAGCTTAGTGTCATCCAAATTCTACCAAATGCAAGAGGGGGAAATATGGAATCCTGGATGGTTTCCACCGAACATTCTTTCAGGTGTGAATGGGACTATTAAGACTGTTGCTCTTTTCCAATAGAGCCCGATCATAATTACTGTTAATTTACCTGTGTTCTCCAAGAGGGACTACTTATGCTAATTATCAACATTAAAACATAGAAACGTGAATTTCCTTGTGGAGATGGCAATCTATTTAAAATGCTTCCTAATTTTACTCTTTTGTTAGAAGGCTCTCCTGACAATCTCTTTATAAAAGCCAAGTCTTCTACTTGAGCCTAATCCCGGTAGAACCATTAGTCTGCAGCAGAGAGCAGATCTGGGGAGGGAGCTAGTGTCAGAGCTGAGGCCCAGCTTGGCCAATGACAGCTGGAGCAAGTCAGCTTTCTTGAGCCTCCATCTCCCCTAAGAAGACCTCCCCTCAGGACTGTGTGCCTAGCACGTGTGGACCTTCTAGACCATTCAATGCCTCGACTCTCAACCAGCCAAGAGTGGCCAAGCCACTCATGACCCCTTAGGCTTCCTCACCCAGGCATTAGGAACATTTCACTTAGGAGATGAGAATGCAGGCCGGGTCTGAGTTGTCCACTCAGACGCTCTCTCCAGTCTCCATTTTTGTATATTCCTCGGTAGGAAGGAGGCATCCACAGTGCACAGGCACCCCCACCTCAGGGAATCCTCCTACTCACACAGAAAAAGCTCCCCCTGCTCCTCCACAAAGCTCCAAATGCAGCTTTTGTTTTGTTTTGTTTTGAGACAGAGTCTCACTTTGTCACCCTCAGTAGAGTGCTATGGCATCACAGCTCACAGCAACCTCCAACTCTTAAGCTTAAACTCATCACAGCTCACAGCAACCTCCAACTCTTGCCTCAGCCCCCCTAGTAGCTGGGACTACAGGCACCAGTCACAATGCCCAGCTATTTTTTTTAGAGACAGGGTCTCACTCTAGCTTAGGATGGTCTTGATCTCCTGAGCTCAGGCAATCAGCCCAACTAGGCCCTCCAGAGTGCTGAGATTACAGACATGAACCACCACCCAACCCTTTGTTTTGTTTTTTAGACAGAGTCTCACGCTGTCCTCCAGGCTGTGACATCAGTCTAACTCACAGCAACCTCAGACTCCTAGGTTTAAGACATCCTACTGCCTCAGCCTCCAGAGTAGCTGGGACTATAGACGCCCCACCACAAGGCCTGGGTAGTTTTTCTGTTTTTAGTAGGGATGGGGTCTCAGGGATGGGTTCTCATTCTTGCTCAGGCTGGAGTTCAAGACATCCTCCTACCTCAGCCTTCAGAGTGCCCGGCCAGATTGCAGTTTTTGACATTATTGTGCAAGATGGCCAAGTGCTCAAGAGCCAAAGAGGAGGGTAAATTAAACGTGTTATAGAAACTAAGACTTTCCTTTCCTCTTCCCTTTCCTTTCCTTTCCCCTCCCCTCCCTTCATCTCTCTTTTCCTTTCCTTTTGTTTCTTTTGCGACAGAGTCTTACTCTGTTGCCCAGACTAGAGTGCTGAGGTGTCAGCCTAACTCACAGCAACCGCAAACTCCCAAGATCAGGTGATCCTCATGCCTCGGCCTCCTTAGTAGCCAGCCCTACAGGCACATGAGGCTAAGGCTTTTCTAATGCCATCATTATTAGGCTGCAGTTAAGAAGCATATGTACAGCTGGGCGCAGTGGCTCACGCCTGTAATCCCAGCACTGTGGGAGGCTGAGGAGGGAGAATTGCTTGAGCTCAGGAGTTCATGACTTGCCTGAATGAGAGAGAAACCCCAACTCCTAAAAAAATGAAAAACCCAGCCGCTTGCCACGGCAAGCACCTGTAATCCCAGCAGCTTCCAGAGGCTGAGGCAGCGGGATGCCCACAGCACAAGTCTGAGGTTGCAGTGAGCTATGACGCTATTGCACTCTGCTCAGGGCATAGGCTGGGACTGTATTTCAACAACAATAAAAAAAAAGCAAAGAAATAAAAATAAAAAAGAAGCATGGAAATAAAAAAAAGAAGCATACATACAGAATGCATGTAGCCATACATGGCAGAAAAGGGATACATTCTTTACTATTCAGGAAGCCTTTACAAATCAATTAGGAAAAGCAAACTGCCTAATAGGAAAATGAAGAATAAAAACATAAAAAGAAATATAAAAGGCCAGTGAAAATGTAATAATCCTGTGAAAATATGCTCAGGCTTACTCATAATTTAGACAAATCAGAAAAATGAGATACCATTTTCACCTATCAGATTAACAAAAATTAAAATCAATAATCACTAATCAATACGCTGAGTACAGTGGCTCATGCCTGTATCCCAGCTACTTGGGAGACTGAGGTGGCAGGATGAATTAAGGTCAGCCTAGGCAACATAGTAAGACCCTGTCTCTACAAAAAGTAAAAATCAAAAAATCAATAAGGTCTACCGTTAGTAGGAGTACAGAAAACCAAGCACTTATGCACTATTGACAGAAATGCAAAGTGAGCAATCAACAATATCAAAAATTTAAATAGAGGCTCAGCACCCACAGCTCAAGTGGCTAAGGCGACAGCCACATATACCTGGGCTGGTGGATTCGAACACAGCCTGGACCTGCTAAACAACAATGACGACTATAACCAAAAAAATAGCCGGGCATTGTGGCAGGCACCTGTAGTCCCTGTTAGTTGGGAGGCTGAGGCAAGAGAATCACTTAACCCCAAGAGTTTGAGGTTGCTATGAGCTATGACACCATAGCACTCTACCGAGAGCAACATAGTGAGACTCTGTCTCAAAAAAAAAAAAAAATTTAAATACAAAATTCAACTACATAACATCTACTTCTGTTCATCAAACATCTACTCATTTAAAAAGTAAAAAAATAATCAACAGATAGGAAAAAATACTTGCAAAATACTTAGCTGATAACAGACCAGCTAGCACAATATAATAAATAATGGAGTTCGGCTCGGCGCCTGTGGCTCAACGGGCTAAGGCACCAGCCACGTACACCTGAGCTGGCAGGTTCGAATCCAGCCCGAACCCACCAAACAACAATGACAGCTGCAACCAAAAAAAAAAAAAGGGCTGGGTGTTGTGGCGGGCGCCTGTAGTCCCAGCTACTTGGGAGGCAGAGGCAGGAGACTTGTTTGAGCCCAGGAATTGGAGGTTGCTGTGAACTGTGATGCCACGGCACTCTATCCAGGGTGACAGCTTGAGGCTGTGTCTCAAAAAATAAAAAATAAAATTGTATTATAAAAAATAAATAAATAAATAATGGAGTTCTATAATCAACAAGGGAAAGGCAAACAGAAAAAATAGGCAAAGGCAATCACTGTAGGAGGAAACATACATGACAAAAAAAAGTACAAAAAGATGCCCATGTCACTAGGAACCAGAGAAATTTAAATGAAAACCTCAAGAAGGCATTTCACACCAATCAAATTCACAAAAGCTAAAAGGTTTGACGCTAGCAAGTGTTGGTGAGGATGTGGAATAACCGATTGGGGTAAGAGTATAAATTAGAACAACCACTTTGGAGAATAATTCTAATATCATTGAGGATTTCCGTATTCCATAAACCAGCTATTCCGTTTTTAGACAAATACCCTAGAGAAGTCCCCATACAAGTGCAATCAAAAGACGATGTATCCAAGAATGTTAGGCTGGGCTGCAGTGGCTCACGCCTGTAATCATAGCACTCTGGGAGGCCAAGGCGAGTGGATGCTTGAGCTCAGGAGTTTGAGACCAGGCTGAATAAGAACAAGGTCCTGTCTCTACTAAAAATAGGAAGAAAAATAAAAAAGGAAAGAATCCTTGTAGAGCATTGTTTGTAACAGGAAAATAAAAAAAAAAACTAGCACAACTTTAAAGTCCATTAATCAGAAAATGGATACATAAATTGTAGTATATTTACATAATTTGAAGTTATACAGTGAAAAAATTAGCTCAAGGCTGGGCATGGTGGCTCACACCTACAATCCTAGCACTCTGGGAGACCAAGGCAGGTGGATTGCTTGAGCTCCTGAGTTCGAGACCAGCCTAAGCAGGAGTGAGACCTCATCTCTACTAAAAATAGAAAAACTAGCCTGATGTTGTGGCAGGGCCTGTAGTCCCAGCTACTCAAGAGACTGCGGCATGAAGATCACTTTAGCCCAAGAGATGAGGTTGCTGTGAGCTTTGATGATGCCACGGCACTCTATCTCGGGTAAGAGTGGGACTTTGTCTCAGAAATAAATAAATAAATAGTTAGCTCAAAAAAGATATCAACATGTAATAATCTCAGAAATATATATATATATATATATTTTGAGACAGAGTCTCACTATGTCACCCTCAATAGAGTGCCGTGGCATCACATCTCATAGCAACCTCAAACTCTTGGGCTAAAGTGATTTTTTTGCCTCAGCCTCCCAACTAGCTGGGACTACAGGCACCTGCCACAATGCCCGGCTATTTATTTTTGTTGTTGTAGTTGTCATTGTTGTCTGACAGGCCTTGGCCAGGTTCAAACCCACCAGCTCCAGTGTATGTGGCCAGCGCCCTAGCCACTGAGCTACAAGTGCCAAACCAAAAATATAGTATTTTTTAAAAGATGCAAGTTTCAGAGGAATGCATAGAACAAAATATCGTTTATGTAAAATGTTAAAACATTCAAATCATTGCATGGGAATGACAAACACCAAATTCAGGGTCCTGGCATCCTCTGGGTGGAAGGGAATGGATGGGGATAGGATTGTGGGAAAGAGAATTCACTTGTGTTGGCAATATTGCTTTCTAAGTTGTCTTTATTCTTTATGTCTTTTTATATGTTTTAAATAATGCAGAATAATATTTTTAAAAATTCACGGCCAGAAATTTATCTTAGCACACATGATGACTATCTACAGAGTATTTCACCAATATTTTCTTTATTTCAAATCATCATTCTATAAATCACAAACTTTTTTTACCTAAAAAGTTTATTTTTTAAAGAATCATTCAAGGTCTGGTGAAGTGCCACCCACATATAATCCTAGCACTCTAGGAGGCCAAGGCGGGTAGATTGCCTGAGCTCACAGGTTCCAGACCAGCCTGAGCAAGAGTGACACCCTGTCTCTAAAAATAGCTGGGCGTTGTGGCAGGCACCTGTAGTCCCAGGTAATTGGGAGGCTGAGGCAAGAAAATCACTTGAGCCCAAGAGTTTGAGGTTGCTATGAGCTGTGACTCCATGGCACTCTACCAAGGGTGACAAAGTGAGATTCAGTCTAAAAAAAAAAAAATTAAACTCATTCAACAGAAAACTTAGAGATGGCTTGGTGCCTGTGGCTGGACGGGCTAAGGCGCCAGCCATGTACACCTGAGCTGGCGGGTTCAAATCCGGCCCGGGCCCACCAAACAACAATGACGGCTGCAACCAAAAAATGGCCGGGCATTGTGGCGGGCACCTGTAGTCCCCGCTACTTGGGAGGCGGAGGCAGGAGACTCTCTTGAGCCCAGGAATTGGAGGTTGCTGTGAGCTGTGATGCCACGGCACTCTATCCAGGGTGACAGCTTGAGGCTCTGTCTTAAAAAAAAAAAAAAAAAGAAAGAAAGAAAACCTAGAGATGAAACCAGCCCCCTATCAACATCCAATCTTCAATAAACCAAACAAAAGCATACACTGGGGGAAAGATCCCTGTTCAATAAATGGTACTGGGAGAACTGATTAACCACATGTAAAAGACTAAACCTAGACCTGCACCTTTCACCACTTACAAAAATTGACTCAAGATGGATAAAAGATTTAAATCTAAGATATGAAATGATAACAATTCTAGAAGAAAGCATGGGAAAAACTCTTGAAGATTCAGCCTGGGGAAAGATTTTTATGAAGAAGACTTCAGTGGCAATTGCAACAACAAAAATTAACAAATGGGACTTAATTGAACTGAAAAACTTCTCCACAGCTAAGGATACAACGAGTAAACCAAATAGACAACCTTCAGAATGGGAAAAGATATTTGCATGTTACGAATCTGATAAAGGATTGATAACTAAAATCAACAGAGAACTCAAATTAATCAACAAAAAAAAGGGCAAACAAACCCACCTATCACTGGGCAACAGACATGAACAGAACTTTCTCTGAAGACAGATGAATGGAAAAATGCTCATTGTTACTAATCATCAGAGAAATGCAAATCAAAACCACCGTGAGATGTCACCTAACCCCAGTGAAAATATGGCCCATATCACAAAGTCCCAATGCTGCAGATGCTGGTGCAGATGTGGAAAGGAGGGAACACTTTTCCACTGTTGGTGGGACTAAAAACTAATACAGCCTCTTTAGGAAGAAGTATGGAGAATGCTCAAAGAACCTAAAATAGACCTTCCGTTTGATCCCACAATCCCATTACTAGCCATCTACACAGAAGAAAAAAATCATTTTATCATAAAGACATTTACACTATATTGTTTCTTGCAGCTCAATTTACAATTTCCAAGATGTGGAAACAACCTAAGCGCCCATCAACCCATGAATGGATTTATGTATACCATAGAATACTATCCAGCCATAAAAAAGATGGAGTCTTTACATCTTTTGTATTAACTTGGATAGAGTTGAAACACATTCTTCCTAGTAAAGTATCACAAGAATGGAAAAGCAAGTGTCCAATGTACTCAATACTAATATGAAGCCAGTAGACAATCTCATACATGCCCTCACAGGAGAAAACTCAGTTCAATTCAAGTCGTGGAGAGGTGGGAAGAAAGAGAAGACAAATGAGGGGGAAGGAATTGTTTTGCTCCCATCTAGTGAGCACAGGGGAAGGGTATGTGACACACCTCCCAGATGCGTGACATAACTACAAGAGGGACTTTACCTAATAAATGCAAACATTGTAACCTAATAGTTTGTACCCTCGTATTAATCTGAAATTTTGAAAAAAGAAAGAAATTCATTCAAAGAGGGAATTAGGACCTACAGCACATTAGCAGCGTGGACTGGTACGCCCAGCCAGGGTGGTTCTGGGCCCCCAGTGACGTCAGGCATTGAGGTTCATTCTGCCCAATCAGCAAGGGCAACAGGCGGGCCTTTCAGTCTTGGCGCCCAGCTCCTGCTGCTCCCCTGGCTCACTCCACATGGCTGACACCGGGCAAAGCAGGGTGCTGGCATCATCATCACAGTCAACACGTGGCTTACACAGTGGGCACAACCAGGGGTCTGTGAAGCCTTCTTGGGCTTGGGTCTGCCCTTCTTGGTCAGGAAGTTCATGGCTGAAAAGGAAAAGAAAGGATGAAGCTAAGTGTAGATAGAGAGTCTCTGGATGCTGGGTTACCCCAGAAGCAAAGCCCCCTTTCTCAGCCTTGGCCTAGGGGCTGGGAGTGGGAGCAGAGCCACGCAGTTGTGACTCAGAAGCTCCCTATGGCACTGAAACCAGAATTGTGGTACCTATCTCTATTTTCTTTGACTACTGAGTAAAATTTACTTCCAAAAATAAAGGGCTACAAATAGAAGTTTGGAAATCTTTGAACTAGACTCTTAGTGAACTGATAGACACATGATTCTCAAACAGAATAATAAAACTTTTTACATCCAGGCAGCACCTGTGGCTCACTAAGCAGGGTGCTGGCCCCATATACCAAGAGTGGTGGGTTCAAACCTGTTCCTGGCAAAACTGCAACAACAACAAAAAAAAAAATAGCCAGGCGTTGTGGCTGGTGCCTGTAGTCCCAGAGACTCAGGAGGCTAAGGCAAGAGAATCACCTAAGCCCAAGAGCTGGAGGTTGCTGTGAGCTGTGATGCCACAGCACTCTACCGAGAGTGACAAAGTGAGACTCTGTCTCAAAAATAAAAATAAAATAACTTTTTACATCCATTCTTTTATTTCTTCAGCTGTGGGGGGGGAGACCTGATAATAGTTGGGATGCTGGAAAGATCCAGCGAGGTAATAGCTATCTGCAGGTAAGAGGCCCTTAGGAAACAAATTTGTTATTTCCTTCCTGCATAATAGAGGGTGTTTACCATTCAAATAACTAGTCATGCAAACAAGACTGTGTGTTTCTTCTAGAAGAAGGACATGAAGAGGAGGAAGAAGAGGAAGGATAAGAAGAAAGACAACAGCAACAGCTCAGTTACAATTTAAAAAGAGAGAAAGCGGCGGGGCATAGCAGCTCATGCCTGTAATCCTAGCACTCTGGGAGGCTGAGGTGGGTGGAGTTCAAGACCAGCCTGAGCAAGAGCGAGACCCTGTCTCTACCAAAAATACAAAAACTAGCCAGGTGTTGTGGCAGGCGCCTGCAGTCCCAGCTACTTGGGAGGCTGAGGCAAGAGGATTGCTTAATGCCAAGAGTTTGAGGTTGCTGTGAGCTGTGACACCATGGCACTCTACCCAGGACCACAGAGTGAGAAAAAGGAAGGAAAGAAGGAAAGAAGGCAGGGAGGGAGGGAAGGAGGGAAACTGCATTCAAGTGCCTGCCATTAAAGGAAAGGAGGAGTGAGGTGGGAAGGGAGGTGTGGAGAGGGAAGACACTTGTGTGAAGCACTTGCCATGTGCCACACACAGTGCAGTGTATAAGATGCTTCAGACATGTCATTTAATCCTCCCAGAAAGGGATGCAAGTAGATTTTTGTTTTTAAAGACAGGGTGTCCCTATGCTATCTATGTTAGACCTGAACTCCTGGGCTCCAGTGATCCTCTTACCCAAGCCACGGGAGTAGCTGGGCCTAGAGGCAAGCACCTGCAGGTGTTGTTATTCCCTTTTTACAGATGAGAAAACTAAGGTTCTGAGAGAATAAGCAACTTGGCCATGGTCAAGCAGAGATACTGCAGGGCCAGGCTGGCCCGCCTCTGGGGTATGAACATTCCCCCGACACTTGCTGCTGGCTCCTTCCCTAATTCTACAGGTGGGTGTTCCCTTGCCCTATGTCCCTTTCCCCCTTTGAGATCTCCAGTATCTCTTTCATGACTGGGGTCATTTCCTCTGATTTCCAGCCCCCTGAATCCCCCAGTTAAAAGCCCACCATCTTGACTTGGCACCTGTAGCTCAAGAGGCTAGGGTGCCAGCCACACACACCAGAGCTGGCGGGTTCGAATCCAGCCTGGGCCCACCAAACAACAATGACAACTAAAACCAAAAAATAGCCAGACACCTGTAGTCCCAGTTACTTAGGAGCCTGAGGCAAGAGAATCACTAAAGCCCAAGAGTTGGAGGTTGTTGTGAGCTATGACGCCAAGGCACTCTTCCCAGGGCAACAGCTTGAGACTCTGTCTCAAAAAAAAAAAAGCCCACCATCTTCACAAGCCATCCCTAAAAGAGCTCTGCACGTTGCCCCCCATATGCCCTACCTCCCCTGGGGGTTTCCTCTTCTCCCTGCCTCCCACGCTCAAAAATCAACATCACTTTTGGTGATTTCTCATACATACTCAATTATCTGAAGTCTTGCTTTAAAATATCCCTTACTTTTTTTTTTTTTTTTTAATTGAGACAGAACCTCAAGCTGTCACCCTGGGTAGAGTGCTGTGGCATCACAGCTCACAGCAACCTCCAATTCCTGGGCTCAAGTGAGTCTCCTGCCTCTGCCTCCCAAGTAGCTGGGACTATAGGCGCTCACCACAACGCCCAGCCATTTTTTGGTTGCAGCCGTCATTGTTGTTTGGCGGTCCGGGCTGGATTCGAACCCGCCAGCTCAGGTGTACTTGGCTGGTGCCTTAGCCCGTTGAGCCACAGGCACTGAGCCAATTTTTTTTTTTTTTTTTATTGTTGGGGATTCATTGAAGGTACAAGAAACCAGGTTACAATGATTGCATTTGTTAGGTAAAGTCCCTCTTACAATCGTGTTTTGCCCCCAAAAGGTGTGGCACATACCAAGACCCCACTCCCCTCACTCCTTCCCTTTCTCTGCTCTTCCTTTTCCCACCCCTCAAGCGAGGATCATCTTAAAAGTATGACATTAGCTTAGCATGCCCAGCTCTACCCAGGCCTTCACCATACCTTCTGCCCAGGATCTGCTCCTTCCTGGAGTGGAGCAGAGACCAACCTGGCCCACAGCATCATGAAAGCATGGGTCCCAAGACTGGCTTGAAGGACCTGAGTGTATGTTTGTCATTTTTGTTTTTTGAGACAGAGTCTCACTCTATCACCCTGGGATGAGTGCTGTGGCATCATGGTAGCTCACAGCAACCTCAAACTCTTGGACTTGAGCAATCCTCTTGCCTTAGTCTCCCAAGTAGCTGCCTCTACACCTGACAAGTTTTTCTATTTGATCTTTGTCTTGCTCAGTCTGGTCTTCAACTCCTGAGCTCAAGCAATCCACCCACCTTGGCCTCCCAGAGTGCTAGGATTACAGGCGCTTGAGCCTCTGTGCCTAGCCAGGAGCTGTGTTTTTAAAAACATTTATAAATACAAAGATTGTCCACATATTGTTTGGTACCCTCCCAGTTTACTTGCCTTCCATAACAGGAAACCCTACATCCTTTGCAGGAGGGAAACTTATGCAGAGAGAGGAACAAATCTAATTTCCAGAGTAGAGATCTGGGAGCTTAAGCTCCTTATGGGAACTGTGGGCCAATGCCCAGGAGGAGCACTGGAAAATTTTCCAGAGGAATGGAAATGCTACTGACATTTATCGTTCTGTCCACAGGTGCCTCTCGAGTGTTCAACATACATGAGTATTACATAAATCCTAAGGATCCTGGGCTTTGCACTGGATCTCAACTGAAGTAGTGACAGGAAGCAAGTAGAAATGAATGACGTAACGAACTCAGAGAAACCCTGCAAGGAAAAGGCAGAAAACAGATACAGACCAGATAGGTTGGCAGTCATCTTTGACCCTTAAGTGGAGTATCTAGCTTCAAGCTAGCAATTCCCTTTCAGCATCCTATTTTAAAACTTCCTGAACAGAATTACAGAATTAACATAGAAATTAAGAAAACAGAACATGGCTCAGCGCCTGTGGCTCAATGGGCTACGGTGCCAGCCACGTATACCTGAGCTGGCGAGTTCGAATCCAGCCCAGGCCCACCACCAACAATGACGTCTGCAACCAAAAAATGGCCGAGCATTGTGGCGGGTGCCTGTAGTCCCAGCTACTTGGGAGGCGGAGGCAGGAGACTCACTTGAGCCCAGGAGTTGGAGGTTGCTGTGAGCTGTGATGCCACAGCACTCTATCCAGGGTGACTACTTGAGGCTCTGTCTCAAAAGAAAAAAAGAAAACAGGGC
>CAUYRH010085649.1:0-10759 GCA_963574655.1 Perodicticus potto
CTGCATCTTAGAAGGGTACAGGTGAAACTTACTAAATGCAGAATACAAATGTTTTCATACAGTAAACAAGAAAATCCCATGAAGGTTATGTCGAACAGTTGGATGAAAATATTTCAGATTGTATATGAAGCCAGCACATTGAACCCAATTATTGCACTAATGTACACAGCTATGATTTAATAAATATATATATATATATATATATATATATGTTCTCAGAATGAATTGAATTAGAGGACACCCAGCTAGTGTCCCTTCATCTGTGGAATGGGAAAAAATACATCTGCTGTCAGAGAGTTGAGTGACTGTGTCTCAACAGAGAAGGAAAAGACGGTTTGAATTTTTTCCTCAGAGAAATTAAAAGTATTTCAGGACACACCAAAGCATGATGCTGAAGTACATGCTAAAGTATCTGGTACTACATTCTGAGACTTAATAAGAGAAGAACCTAGAAAATAAATTAGATGTTAGAATCTTATAGTCAAAGCTAAGAACCTAAAATTCTATCCTGTGAATGAATGATAGAGCCGATTAAAGTCTTTTAAGCCAGGGAATATGCTGGTCAGATTTGTATTCATGAAAGATCATTTTGGCAGCAGCGTAGAGAATGGATACGTTGTGAGCATGACTGGAGGCTGGAAAATTTGTTAAGAAACATTTGCAAAGAGAGCACTGACATGGCCCTGGGAATACAGGGCCCTGATTCTAGCTCAGTCACTGACTGTCGGTGCTGTCACCTCTGGCAACTCACTTGACCTCTCTGAGATCCCACAGCTGCGTGCGTAAAATGAGGGGTTCAGCCCGATTGGTCTCCAAGGTTCTCTCCGGTCTGATGGTAGAATGTTATAACAGCTTCTGCAGCATATACCATACATTACAAGAAAGGCACTGCTTACTCAGTGGACCACCTGTGTCTTTTTCAAGATGGTTGCTATTATTAGTATCTGTATCAGAGCATAATATAAGTTAATTATATAGAAACTCAAAAAGTCACTGATGTAATATTTAAAGTTCATGTAAGCAGTATATTATATTATATATTGCTATTGGAGAACTAATTTGTTAGTACTCCCCATTAGGGCTCTATTCTGCCATTATATTAAAATTTGAAGAACAAGATCTTTGTCTAATGAGATAAAGTACACTTAATATTTCCAGTTTTTTAAAGAAGACAGGGATTAATGGCTTATCATCCATCCCTTATAATTCTTAAAACATCCTGTCTTCAAAGTCATACTAGTATAGTAATTAATGCAATCATCTTAATGTAATTATCCGTTTATGAAAACAGCAGATAATATCCTACAAACATACTTAATAACAAAGGTTATAAATACATTCTGAATTTGAGTAAATTTTAGCAGTTAACTTTTTTTTTGAGACCAAGTCTCATTGATTCCCTGGGTGGGATGCTGTGGTGTCATCATAGCTCTCAGCAACTTTAGACACTTGGGCTCAAGTGATCCTCCTGCCTTAGTTTCTCGAGTAGCTGGGACTACAGCCACCTGCCACAATGCCCAGGTAATTTTTTTTCTATTTTTAGGAGAGATGGGGTTTCACTCTTGCTCAGAATGGTGTCAAATTCCTGAGGTCAAGCAATCCGTCTGCGTCCGTGTCCCAGAGTGCTAGGACCACAGACGTCAGTCGCAATCCCGGCCAGTAGTTCACAGTTTGAATCATGCAGACATATTCATTTTAACTCATTTCTGTTAAGTATGCATTGTCACTATTGGAAGACAGCGAGTGGTATATGCAATTTAAACTCAGGTAAGAGGACTTTGAATGAAAAAAGCTGAAGTAAAATAGCTTTAGCAATAGTTGTTCATATCCCTATTGGTAAGTCAGTATAGAAACCAATATTGTGTATCCCTTGCTCATTTATAAAGAATAGCTGAGAAAGGTTTGTTTACTATAAACTATCAAAGATATACCTGTTTTGAAAAATTACTTCCGATATCTTGATCACATTCTATGAATTACACGGGTTGACAAAAACCTTCATTTTTAGCTGCAGTGTTAAAAAGGGCAGATTTTGATGTTCTTCTTTTACATTAGCTATAATAGTCTGATAATTTGGACATGGCAATCTCTCCAGAGAAACTCTAACTATTCTAAAACTTCAACTTTGTATTTTCTTGACTAATGTGCATATTATTCTTTATAACACAGGATATATTTACCAGGATATACTTTTTAAGAAATTATGTCTCCTTCAAGCTGACAACAGCATCTTCTCTGAATATTGGGATATTTCCAGCTCTTCAAATGTTTTTTTCTTGATTTCTATTTCCTTTCTGTCTGCTTTCTAATGGAATCTGCGTATAGGAATGTTTTTAGCAGTTTTGCCTTATCATGACTTTTCTGGTACTACTTGTTATTGCTTCTTATGTTTGACCAGAATTAATATCCTGTACAATACACTCTATACTATGTATTAAATTATTACAAATGCAAATATTTCATAGATTTTACATACCTGAATACTAATTATTCTACATCTACAAAAACAACTTTCCCAGATATTGGTGGCATTTAGAGAATATAAACCTGAGTTGAATACAGTCTGTGGCTTAGAGTTATGAGGAACTTAAATTTTTTTCTTGACTGTAGTATAAATTATCTAGAAGATCCTGGGTGAATTGGTTCACCTCTCTGATACTTGATGTGCTCATTTTTCAACTATATGGACAGAATGTCTTACCCGTTTTATGCTGCTATAACATAATACTTGAAAATAAGTAATTTATAGTGAGCAATAATTTATTAGGCTCATGGTTCTGGAGGCTGGAAAATCCATGATCAAAGGACTACCACTGAAGTGCTCCATCTCATGGAAGAAGAGGAAAAGTGCAAAAGACCATCATGTGGGGGACCCCATAGTATCTGTTTTTCAAGAATCCGCTCCCAGGATAACTAACCCACTCCTGTTAATGCACCAATTAATTTATTCAGGAGGGCAGAGGCTTCATCACATCCTCAGCTCTTAAAGGTCCACCCCTCACTGCTGCTGCAGTAGGTACTAAGTTTCCAACACATGAACTTTAGGGGACACAATCAAACCTTAGAATTGGGTTGGCAATTTTTTTTGTATTCAAATATTGCCAGTGTGTCTAGTTATGTACATTATGATTCAAATAAAGCATCTATAAATCTCTTAAATGTATAATACTTTTCAACTTTTGTTTACTATAAGATTAATTATGGCAGCAAAATGTGAAACACCTCTAAATAGAGCTATTTATATACTCAATGGGAGAAATTGGTAATATTTTATATGTTACTTTTGCATGCTGGATTTATATGTTACTTTAAGTGCTGCTTTTTTAATCCATCACCCCTAGTGTTGCCTCAGGTCAAATCTTTATCTTCTCATCACAACTATTGCGACGATCCCTTAACTTTTTTGCTAGGATCCATATCTGTTTCTTTCTAATCATCCATGACTGGCAATTATCCTTCTAAAAATAAATTCTCTTTTTACCTCTAAAAATGACAAACTAACTTCCTTTGAGTCCAAAGATTGAAAATCAAGCTCATTATCCTGTTACATTAGGTCCTGCTCCCGGGGTTTTATCCCTAAGTATGTGTGTAGTTCCACCAGTACTTCACTACACTCTAAGACTCATCTGAAGTTTTACTACTTCTAAGAAAAAAAAATATACAAACTTTCTTGTCCTCTCAGAAGCCTTCAGTTGTTTTGTCTTTTTCTGTGCTTTTAAGGCACTCCATATATACCTCAATCGGTATGTTCCTTAGACCAGGGCAGAGAAAGCCTCTGATCTTAGCCAGGAGGTTAGAGGACACGCAGTTTATAAACAGACAGAAAAATGATTTGGTGAAGTCCACTTGGGTACTTCTGTCACTTGAGAATCAATGGTCAGAGTTGCATGGGGTGCCCACAAGTCGAAATGCCTTTCTCTGAGTAATTTCTTTCTGGAGCCGGGGTAATGCTGAACTGCACCCCCTACCAAAGATTTTGGAATAAAGGATGTCTGAATATTGAAATCATTTGTGCATTATGTTGCTGCCTACACTACAGAATGCACTGTGACAGAGTGTGGAGACAATTTGAATAGCACAACCATTTAGGTAAGAGAAAAGACAAATTAATTAACTTGTCAAATCCTTTTTCTCAGCATGAATGCAACAGATTCCTGCATAACCAAGTATCATTATCCAGTAGAACTGAGCAACCTTTTTCCTTTCTTCACTTTGTTTCAGTTCATGGGTCCAGTGATATTCTAGAATTACTGATATTCATAACAGTTGCATACGGTGGTTGAGAAACACACTGTAATATTGAACAATCCTTAATTTGTAAATGTATATAAAGTAAATCTAGATGAAATATGGGTATCCCCATGATGTCAATTATTTATGTTACTAACAGGATCAAAATTCGGCTCGGTGTCTGTAGCTCAAGCGGCTAGGGCGCCAGCCACATACACCAGAGCTGGCAGGTTCGAATCCAGCTCAGGCCTGCCAAGCAACAATGACAACTACAACTTAAAAATAGCTGGGCGCTGTGGCGAATGCCTGTAGTCCCAGCTACTTGGGAGACTGAGGCAAGAGAATAGCTTAAACCCATGAGTTTGAGGTTGCTGTGAGCTGTGACGCCACAGCACTCTACCCAGGTGACAGCTTGAGACTTTGTCTCAAAAAAAAGAAAAAATTGACTAGAGAATGTTGAATAGTTGTGTTTTCAATAAAACTTAATGATTTTTAAAATGTTGAGTAACATTTATTTCCTCTAAATTTAAGGTGTTGATACCATTTGATTACATGTATTAACCTTTTAATTTTAGTAATTTTTTTCTAATGCAAAGAAATATTTTTGAAAAAATAAAAGATATACATGTTACTCCTACTTTAATCTATATTTAGTAAAAATATATAAAAATTTGTAATTTTAAGTAAAATTACTTTTGAGTCTAACTTTTAATTCTTAATATCAATAGAACACAAATTCTGTGAAAATCGTGGTTATATCCAATAATGGAGATCTGACTCCATTGAGAATATACAATGAATGTTATAGAATAATTATACATTAATTTGTTAATTGTACTTATTTTCTTACTTATCCTAGTGTTACTACATCATCAATGAAACAGTCAAACATATAACATAAATAATAACTTAAATTTCACCTGTATCTTGCTGATTTTCAGCTACGCAAAATATCGTTTTTTACATAATTTCTCTTTTTTATTGATTTGAAGTGATAATTGTGACTTCACATCAAGGGACAGAGCCTATTTTAAAAATTGACTTCATACATGTGTGTGACTTGTACATAGTTTGTCTTCTTTTTTTATTTTTTATTTTTTTGATTCCATAAGGGTAATGGGTGGACATCCGTGACATTAGAGATGAGCAAATTCCTATTATGTTGAAATAATATATTACCTCATTTCTCCAATGCATTTCAATAAAAAAGTGAAGATAATGCATGCCCTGACTAGAATATTAGATGATACACATAAGCAAAATAAGTTGCTTTGAGCAACAATCAGCCGCAACCCAGAATCATGCTCCTCATGGAATTCTGACCTTTCATCTCCTATTCGTGGTGATCATCTAAGGGCTTAGAGTCCATGCTCGATTTCTGAAGAAAGACTCCAGGATCCCCTTTCGCCTTACTGAACCCCAGCTTCTGTTTTTGTGGTAGCTGTTTACAAAAGCACATTCTGTTTTAATTCTGGATCCAGCACTCTGTGTTGGCTTATTCCTTGGTTTAGTTGAGGGTACAGGAGGTATCTGAAAAATTCCCAGGCAGGCAATAGCCTGGTAAGGTGAGGTGCTTCATTCTAATTTATCTTTGTATCTTTAATACCTAAATCTATGCTTAGAATATTGTGAACTCTCAACACAGACTCATTTAATGAATAAATTCAATTATTGAAAAGAGTTTTGGGAAATAAGAAACTACCTCTGGTAAAAAAAAAAAAAAAATGTTTCGTGTGTGTGTGAATGTGTGTGTATGCATACGTACATGCTTTAAAAAGCTAAGATGTCCAGGTCTAGGTTTTTGGTTGATTTGAACTTTCTGGCACCAGAACATATAGACACATAAGGAGATCAATGACTACAGAGTGTGCAGTCTTAGAATGCAAACAATTTTATTTATAAATCAAATTATCCAATTGTGTGTACACTGGTTCTGCAATCTCTGAGATTTTCTTAAGTAAATTTTATCTTTTACAGTGGTTTTAAGTTAACAAAAAAATGGGAAGAAGGTACATAATTTTCTCACATACTCTGCGCCCTTCTTTCTTATTCATAATTCCTTCTGGAGTGGTACATTTGTTATAAGTTGAGAACCTCCATTAATACATCGTTATCTCCCAATATGATTTTTGTTATTATATCCACAGATTTGGGTTGTCCAGGCTGACTTGGGTTGGAGTCTTGCAGTGTGTGTGTTGCAGACCGTCTCTTTTCAGTTAGTAATATGTGGCCTGTATCCTGCACATCTTTTCCTGACTTCAGAGTCTCATTAGCCCTAGGAAATATTTCATAGTCTGTGTGTACCACAGTTTATTTACCTACTTAATGACATCTTGGTTGCTTCCAGGTTTGTCTTTTATAACACTTAGAAATTCTTAATAGCTTAAATCAGAAAAAAAATAAACTCAGTTTAAGGATTTCTAAGGAGTGTCCACTCTGCCTGCATATGAATACTTAAAATAGTTGTTGAATTGAAGGGATTTATTTTTCTCCTATATCGTGTCACAGCAAAAGATATTCACAAACTCATTTAAGTTTGTAAGTGTGAACTATGCCTACTCTTTTAAATATTTTGAAATTGGCTTTAAGGGAAATTAAAATACATTAAAACATATTAAGCATCTGAGTAAACATATATGTGTATATATATCAAAAATATGTATAAAAATTGTATACATATATACAGATATGTGCATGCATACATATGTATATATAAAAATAATATGTAAAGACTTTGTGTGAAGTACTGAAAGCATAGGGGATAGTGAGAAAATGGGGATACCTAAAGCTCATTTAATTTCCATAGTAGATCAATGCCATTATTTGTATTAAGATTCTTGCAGAAGACCGATAAGGAGGTAGCTACAATTAAAAATACTTAATATACAGAATATAACAGAATATGAAATGTATTAGACTTGCAGATAATTAGAATGACCTTTCAGAATTCTGACTTAAGTTTGGATATTGTCCCTTAGGAAAGAAGAAACATCTGAAAAGTTGCAAATGCTTTTTGTCTAGGAAAAGAAAGACTAATGAAATCCATGTTGGACATACTAAATTCATGGAACTTAGCATTAAATTTCAATTATTTAGTTGCTACATAGATGTATTATCAAGAATGATAAGTAAAAAGGCATAAATAATCTGAAAGTTCCTCTGAAGTCATATGAGAGTTTGAGCGTGAGTTCTTTATGAATCATTGTTTTAGAAAATAAAAAAATTATAATTACAGATTTGGAAGTTTGAGTTAGGTGTCTCAGCGGTATGATGATTTTCAGATGACTTAGTTCATGTTTTATCATTGACCCTCAGTGTAAAATGAATGAGGATAATTAGAGAAAGAATGTAAAAATGTGAAGAGACTAGGGCAGAATTCTGAGCAATTACAACATAAAATTTAGTAGTACAAGGGAAAATAGAGTAAAACTTGATAAGACGAAAGATAATTTAGCCCATTCAAACAAAACTAAAACCAAACGGAAAAAAAATAGCAAATAAACCGGTAATTGTATTGTCATGCAAGACAAGAGTAAAGAGATTTTGTCAAGCAAAACAAAGTGGTTAGTTATGTCAAATCTAGCCAATTGGACAAGCAAGAGAAGTATTGTAAAGTATAATTTGGATTTGGGACATTGGTTTATGACTAAATAAACTAGTTAGGGGGAAGAAATGTAGATAATGTGTGAATGACAGAGTCTCTGTACTATGATTATTACACTTGAGAACAGAAATATGCCAATAAATAATACAATTACCATTACGAATCTTTAAATCTAGGGTATTACCATGAGTTCCTATTTATCAGTGCAATTAAAAGTTGTGTAGGAAAGATTCTGAAGGCAAATTGGTATACTTATTTTCATTGTTCCAGATATTAAAATTTTGTTCGTACTATTTTAATAGGTTTTTATTGCTGACTACCCACATTACCCTATACTTAGTCCTCTTCTATTCTGAAAATATACTTTCTAAAACATTGATCTCTACCTAAATTAAATATACATTATTAAATGGTAGCATATGAATACAAAAGACTTATTCTGTTATTTTAATATACTAATATTTGCACAGTGAACACTTTTAATAAAAAATTCTAATAAATGCTTATTGTTTCCACAGTGAAATGTGTTTCTCAAGGTCCCACAAGAAGTGAAATATAATTGGAGTTGTAAGTAAAGTATAAATGCTCTCTTTACTTCAAAAACAGAGCGTTTCCTTCAGTCTAGATTTTTCATCAGGATACGGTTATTGCCTTTGCTCTTATCACTCCTTCTTTACTTTGTGTTGAAAAGTATTTGCAGGTGTAAACCGTGTGTTTCCAGAGATGGTAAGATCAATAAAGGCCAAAGAAAAAAATAAAGTCTTCCAAGAAGACACCAAAGACAATACTTAGTATTTCAGAGCTTCCTAGGTGAATTGGGAATTAAGACCACTCCAGGTAGCTCTTATAAAAATCATTTCAAACTTTTATACTATGGCATTGTGCCAAGAAGAAAGCCTTAAAAATTCAGTTCACGCTGGAAGCTTTTTTGTTTGCTAATCTTTTGAACATTCATTCAGCCCATTAAAGAAGACTGTGTCGCTTTTCATTTAAACAATGTTTAATAACAACCGTCTGATAAAAATTCCACATATCATACAGCCTGCAGTAAAAGTAATTTCTCATGTCCTCATCAACAGTGAAACTGTCAAGGAAGTAAATAATCTCACCTAAGAAGACAATGTATTTACCAGCGCCGAGTCTTTGTTCAATTTTCACAAGCTGCTTAATGCAAACATTGTCAGCGCTTTCTTTGACACTATTGTAGAACAAAATAGTGAACATAAGTTGAAATATTTTGTTTTGGCTTGTGAAAAACTGTAGCTGTCACCAATAGTTTGTTATTACTGTTTACTACTTAATTTGAATGCTAAACATTTCTCTTTTTTCCTTTCTTTTGGCAATAGGTAAATATTTTCTCTGGAATTAGATGAAAGATTTTGAAGTAAGCTTCATTAAAGATATAGAATACAGAGAGAAAAGCAGAGGTTTTACTTTAGTTAAGCCTTTTCGATATATACCTTTTATTAAAGAATCCAAATACTTGACTCTTAATACACTGGTTTAGGTGCCCTCCATTTCAAGTTCTAAAATATTATCTGACATTTCTATACATGGCATGAATTTCTTGGTAGCCCCTTTGAACAAAACAAACATTTAAATGTTTTTAGTCTTGAATGTGATTTCTTCACTGTTGCTTTGCTACTTCATTAATCATTCATTCACCAGTATCACCCAACTATTTCTCCTCTGTCTGGTTTTCTCTCCTTATTTGGAGTTTGAATTATTTGACTTACGTTTGTCCCTCTTTGCAGAAGTCACCACTTTTCTTCTTATACAGCTTTGGAAATGAAATACAGGTCAGTTATTCTTAACTGTTTTCTGCTCTTATTTATATCAATGTATGTGTATGATGTACAAGCACACACATCTATATAAATATTACTACAATATATTGTTTTCAGGAAATTTTCAACAAAGTAAAATATTAATCATTTATCATATATTTAATAGTTGGCTTATATGTGGTATTCATACAACACTGAGAAAGACATCTGTATTCCTCTGTGATAATCTCTCACAGGAAATGCTGATGGCTAAAAAGCATTATTGAGAACAATCATAAGAGAAGCAATGGAGTTATAAGAATACTCACCAAAAGGATGTTGCCACCCTCCCCAAATCCTTAATTATTACTGCATAAGATATCAACTCATTAAAGGAACATCATTTGTAAGAAAATCCCAGGCATAAAATTCCAAAATGATATAACAGAATAATTTAATTCTATAAAGGGCTCTGCTTCTGTC
The DNA here is from genome assembly GCA_963574655.1 of Perodicticus potto. NCBI lineage: Eukaryota > Metazoa > Chordata > Mammalia > Primates > Lorisidae > Perodicticus > Perodicticus potto. Next base: position 10,084 of record CAUYRH010085649.1, read on the forward strand.
AAATCTGTTAAAATTTCATCACCAAAATGTCTTTTAATTTTAAATGACATAAGCTAGGATAGTGGGGGAGGGGATGAGTATAAAAAATTCCCAGAAAGAATAAGACCTAGTATTCAGTAATATAATTGAGTGACTACAACTAAAAATAGTGTATTGTATATTCCAAAAAACTAGAAGAGTTAAACTGTAATGTTGCTAAAACAAATAAATGGTCAATGGTACAGATGATGGCTGTCCTAATTACATTGATTTGGTCATTATGCATTTTATGATTATATCTAAACATCACATGACAACCCATAAATATTAATAACTATGACTTATCCATAAAAATGTGAATGTACAGTATAATTATAGAAAAAGTATTAATTATTACTAAAAAAGATCAACAGTCCATTAGAAAAGTGTCGCTCCATGTCACACTTCACAATAAAGAACAATTTCTAGAATCAAAGTGTCCCAGATACAGACATACAAACTTGTTTTTGGACTTGCCACATTTTTCTGAGTTTTATTTTATTTTAATTGACACACAATGGTACATATTTCAGGGGTATAGTGTGATGCTTTAGTAAATATGAGGTACATTCTGACAACAAACCCCCACGGACTCCACACTAAATCGGAACTAGTTGCTAAGTCCACTTGTGTTCACACGGATCCAAACCTCAGGGAA
>CAUYRH010085652.1:0-17766 GCA_963574655.1 Perodicticus potto
CCTGTAGTCCCAGCTACTTGGGAGGCAGAGGCAAGAGACTCGCTTGAGCCCAGGAACTGGAGGTTGCTGTGAGCTGTGATGCCACAGCACTCTATCCAGGGTGACAGCTTGAGGCTCTGTCTCAAAAAAAAAAAAAAAAAATTCAACATACAGTATTATATACAAGATTCATGCACTTTGCTAGATATGTTATACATTAACTAAAAACAGATACAATTTAAACCAAAAACAAAAAGGAGGCATAAATGACTTTAAAGAAAAACAGTTTAAATGAATATAAACACCTTATATCAAATGCTTTCAATGTGCTAAGAACTGTACTAGCTACTTTATATGCAATATATCTCATTTAATCTTCGCAACAACCCTGGGTAGATACTACAAAAGTACTCTGAATACCCTAAATGCATCAAATATAAGGAAACATAGTACATGCCATTGTTCAAACATGTTTCAATTTAAAGAACATTTTTTCAAGCTCATTATTAATATAATCCATAAAAAATACATAGTTAACATATAGTTACATTTACACAGCTATACTGTTTCCTTGCACTGGTTTTTAAAATGTAAATTTATTCTCCAAGGAATATGAATCTGAAACTCAAGAACTATTAAAATTGACAGTCACATACATTATCTTTAAATCTAGCAATAACCCTCTTACCCTCATTTTAAAGATGAAAAAAGACAAAAAGTGATTAAAATACTTTTCCAATCTCAAACATCCCAGAATCTATGCTGTAAAGGTAAAAGTTAAATTACAAGTATGTACTTCAGCTGGTTTTTATAATGAAAACTACTTGGTCAGTTTAATATTTTTGCTGCTATAAGCTAATAATTTTCATGTTTCCCCCTTGAGCTATACAGTTATAGGACAGAAGCCTTATTTAGGCAATTAAAAATTTTAAGATATTTTATGCCAAAAAAATTTATTATAAAGTATTTCATAATAAGACTAATCCTTCACAAACATTAGCCTTGGAGAAGTTGGAATTTCTAGATCTAAATCAAATATTAAACTGGTTAAAGAGAATTATAATCCTAACATCTATGACATTCCTCCATCCATAAAATCTAGCTAAAAGTTTATAAGACTATATTGCCTCAAAACAAAATACTAAATGGAAAACAAAGATATAATAAAATTAATGCAACATTTACTAAATTCTTATGGGAGAAACACTATAAAACAATGATCTTTTTAGACTCCAGGACTGCAATGCAAATTATTTATTATGTATTATATCTCTAAATCAAGAAACTATAACGTGATACTCACCTTTTCAAATAAAAAGTATGTAAACATCAGGCAATAAAAACTTTTCTCAATGAGAGAGAATATTTCTAATCACAAAACTAAGCTCATCTACTTCCTGGTTCAAGTTAAAATAGAAAGGACTGGTTCAAGAATTTGAAACGGAAATAGAAATTTACTAAATGTAAATAACCAGCACTTTAACCAAAGTCCTTAAAATCATTTACTAAATCAAATGAAGATCCTTGAAACATATATTGCCAAAGACTTTCTAAATGAAAGCAAATGATAGCATGCCCCTCATGTCTTGCCTCTACCTGGATATTTATTATAGGTATTAACCAGGCACTGTGGCTCACACGTGTAATCCAAGCACTCTGGGACCCTGAGGCAGGTGGATTGCTTGAGCTCACAAATTTGAGACCAGCCTGAGTAAAAGTGAGACCCTGTCTTAACTAAAAAAAATAGAAAAACTGGGCGGCCCCTGTGGCTCAGCGAGTAGGGCGCCGGCCCCATATACCGAGGATGGCGGGTTCAAACCCAGCCCCGGCCGAACTGCATCAAAAATTAGCTGGGCGCTGTGGTGGGCGCCTGTAGTCCCAGCTACCTGGGAGACTGAGGCAAGAGAATCGCTCAAGCCTAAGAGGTGAAGGTTGCTGTGAGCTGTGACTCCACAGCACTCTACGGAGGGTGGAGGGCGATAGAGTGAGACTCTGTCTCTACAAAAAAAAAAAAAATAGAAAAACTAAGGCGAGAGGATCGCTTAAGCCCAAGAGTTGGAGGTTGCTGTAAGATATGACGCCATGGTACTTTACCAAGGGGTAACAACTTGAGACTCTGTCTCAAAAACAATAAATAAATATTAGTAGAAGAACTCACTTTAAAAGTAAGGGCAATCGTCAAGAAGTCTCAGAATTCTCAGAAGTCCTGTTCTTCTCCCAATTCACATCAGCAAACCTCTTCAAGGACCTAGGTCCCCTCAAACTCTGGTACAGAGCAGTCAGGCCCTCAGAACTTATGCAAGCACAATATTCCATAATCATATGACACCTTTTATAACATTCCTAACAACATCCCATTCTCTATTCTTTCATTTCCACTAGTGACTTTTCTTCTTGTCCACTCATCTATGTCAATTATGGTGTCCACAGGTTAAGGCATGAGTAAAATAATCTCAAATGTTATTCCTAAACATGTGAAGAAGGACTCAAATATCAATGTGGGGCTTAATATATGTGGGTGGTCCATTCCCACCTAAGGCTCTATTATGAACCCACTTTAGTTTCCTAATGCATTATAGTTTTTAGGTGAAACAGACTTTTAAAATTTTTTAAGATTTTAATGTCTCTCTCTCTCTTACATGCGCCCACACACAAAACACAATATATTAAACCTCTAATTACACAGAATCTTTTGCACAGGATGAAACTAAAAAGAAGTGAAACATTGCTGAAGACAAATATTAAATGAACAGTAGACATTAAAAGAAAAAATATTAAGTAAACAGCAGGAAAAATGGTCAACCATTTGGCCAACAATTGTGAAGATGGTATGTAAGTGACTAAAAATTAGAAACACTAACCTCCTTCAGCACACAGAGAACCTGTTAGACCCCACCCAGCCATAGATCTCAAGAACCAATGGAATTTAAGGAAGAGAGGTGGGCTTCCAAAAGCCAGCCCCCAAGGGGTGAGTGGGCTCCAAATTGTTAATACCACTGAAGCAACATTTTCACACTGCTGAGATGAATGCAAAATGAAATAATCACATTTGCAAGTAACACTGTCTTTTCCTGGTAATTCTGAAAAGCCAAATGACTGGGAGAAAACTGCAAAATAATTTCAGAGTGTGAGTGGAAGAAAAGTGGCCAGGAACTTCAATACCTCTCTTTCATTAATTAATTGGTAAATTCCTCAAAGTAGAAATGTTACACTTACTCCGTATACTCTATAGAACATGACACAGGGCTAAGGCTCATCATAGGCATTTAATAAATAAAATAAATACAATTTTTACAAAGCAACTAATAAATTCGTAATTGTAATAATCCATAAACTAAATATATATATACACACACACACACATACATATATATCTAAGAAGGCTGAGACAAATGATACAAACATTTAGGATTGCAGTTTCAGCAGTATTACTCTCAGTAGTTTATACAAAGATCATCAAATTTGGTCTCCACCTCTCTCCAGTCTCCCACAATCTTTCTCAATTACCCTGGCTTGAATCTCTTCTTGCAACAGCACTGCACGTCACTGCAAGTGCACCCAGGCTGCTGCCCCTCTTCTTCACGTCCTACTATTATCTAAAACACAGCTCAAACATCACCGCCCCTGTGAAGCCTTTCCTGATCCCCCCAAGGCTGAGCACTTCTTATCCCTCCGTTTTCACTCAGTAGTCCAAAAGATTTCTATAACCCTAAATGGCACAGCACCTGCAATTACTCTTTCATATATCTATTTCTCTCTCTCTCCCTAAACTGTCATCCTCCCATGATAGAACAGTATGTAATTTATCTCTGCATACCCAATCCCAACCACAGAACCCGGCACACAGGTGTTTAATAAATGTTTACTTACCAAATCCCTTAATTTTATTTCCCAGTCAAAAACTGGGCAAGGTGCTGCCACTATATCAGCTCAATGCTACATTTCTAATCATTTCAAGTTCTTTTAATTAAAACCTCAAAAAATTACTCTTTGATGGTTAAAGAATGTGGCAATCAGCAAACCCTTTCTAAATTCTCTAGAAAACTATTTTCTCTCCCCACTATTCTCTCTTATCCACACAGGCCTCAGCAAGCTCCCCAGCAGCAGTGTTCTTCCCAGCAGCTGCTATTGCAGAGATCCATATCAATGACTGTATGTCTGGATACAGCTAGAATGGTACGGGAGGTTCAGGGGTCCCTCTGCTATCCTTCTTCTCTAGGTGTGGGAATGCAAGGAGTTACAGAGAGGACACAGAAGCCAGTAAGGTAAAGCAAACATGAATGAGGTGGCCATCTTTGGTCAATGTGAAAAAAACCATCTTGTTAAACGTCTATAGAGGTAGTACCAGTGATATAAGCCATTATCCACAGGCTAACGTTTCATCAAGACATAATGCTCTAAAACATTTTCTACTCATCTGAAACAGAATAAAAAGATTCTAATATTTTAATCCAAAAAATAATCAACCAAAAATTCAACATTGCCTTAGTCATCTTAAAGAAAATAAATACTTTTTCAATCAGGTTTTAAACAGGCAGTTTTTAACCACCAAAACTAAAGATAACATATTTTTATGCTTGGACTCCATATACTTCAAATGAGAAAAAAATTCTAAGACAGCTTAGGTACCGGCACAAGTCAACAAAAACAGATGCAATCAATGAAGCAAAACCTTTATTCAGCTCTAATCTCTAATTTCATAATCTTCCAGCACAGAAAAGAGGATAATGCCAAACCTGACAATTCAGTGTTAATTATCACCCCCAAAACAGGTATAATTAAACTCAAAGGGCAAATTTTAACTATGACAAAATTGATTTTTGAACTCCCCACCTTGAATAAGAGTAAATGATCAAGCTTACCCACGACATCACAGCGTAATATGGATTTTAAAAACGGCATCATCTCCTATCAGGTCCAGTGCCATTTTAGTGGCCAACAACATATCTACCCTGTGCAATGTGGAAGATTCAGAGTCACGTCTTGAGATGTCTAGCTGCGTGACAATCCCTCTAGAGGCTGCAGCTGCTGCTGATTCTAGGTGCTTATTCTGACACTAAAGCTCCAACAGCACACTGAGGGCTTTATATGACCACTCACCTGAAGAGGAGGAAATGGATGGTCAAATAACTCATCAGAGGTCTTCAATGTTTATTAATGACCTCGTTAATTTATGATCGTCACTACGACAGTAATACTAAAGGTAAAACCTAGAAAGCACCCACCTCCTCCAAACAGCTTATTCACAGACTATCTAGTAGAGAAGGCGACTATCAACTAGATCCTGAAACCGAAGGTGTGGCTATCTACCTATAAAGGGAATGAGGGGAAGGGTCCGATGAGGATGGGAAGCAAGACATGGGATGGAATATAGCCTATAAGATGACCTGGGCATTTGTGGGCCAGGAGGAGGTACAAATGGGGAGAAGTACCTCCATTAAAGAAGGGAAGGGAAGGGAAGAACCATGAAATTAGTCAAAACTAGACAAGAGTTGGGATGTACCTTACCCGTCAAAGCGGACGGTGCCAGTCTGCTGAGTCTGCACCCGGTAATGTTCTAACAGCAAGCGCACCACCTTGGCGTGTCCATTGCGGGCTGCGATGATGAGGGGCGTGGAGCGCTGCCCTCCCTGCTGGCTGACATAGCCAAGCAGATAGCGGATGTCGCTTTCAGACCGGTTGAGAAGCAAGGCGGCCAGTGTCAGCACCTTGCCCTCGCTGGCCGCCTTGTACACATAGCCAGCCAGGCCCTCCATGGCCGCCGCCAACTCCAACACCCGTTTGGTCGCCACCGCTGCTGCTGCCTTGCGCCCCCGGAGGCCGCGTTCGCCAGCGCTTCAAACCTGGGCCCTCACAGCCCATTCAACAGGGCGCCTTCGCCGCCGCCGCGCCCAGGCAGCAGCGCAGCCCGGGGAGGGCGGAGACACAGAGGTGGCTGAGTGCCGCGGGGGGCACGTCCACGACCCCGCCCGGGCAGGGAGGAGGGCGGTCAGGGCCGACCCCAAGGCCCCAGACGCCGACCCTGGACCGAGGGGATCTCCATGGCGGCCGCCACCCCAGGCCTCAAGCAGGACCCCTCCTTCCTGCGGGTTGCGACAGGCGCGTGCTCGAGTTACGGGTCGCCCGCGGGGTCTCGAGAGGGCGGCGCGCGCCCCGGATGGCGAATGATGGGCGCGTCTCTCCCGACCCGGCCCACCTGGCCGAAGGCCTAAAATTGCCTCCGCCTCTGCTCTTCGCGACTCCTGGCAAGAGAAACCCCGCAAGCCCTCGCCCACTGAGCTCAAAAGTACCAGGCGCTGACGATGGCTTCGAAGATCCACGCGTGGGGGTCTCCGGAGCGATGCGGAACGCTCCAGGAGGAGCAGCGTAAGAAGTCGGGGCAGAGAAGACGACGAGCTTTAGCAGACCGGGCCGGGAGGGGGGCGGAGGAGAAGGAGGGACGGTTAAGTGCGGTGTCTCCTCCAAAGCCGACCGACGGGCAGATGAGGACTTGGTAAAGAAAGGTTCTGCTGTGCGGAGTTGGCCCATCCCCAATCCGGCCTGGGTGTCCCCAGTGCCCTTGATGCCTGGAGCCTCCTCATCGTCCCTACACGGGTCCCTAGGTCCCTAGCAAGGGTAAGAGGCGGAATTAGGGTGCAACACCAGTGGGCTAGAGGGACCGCCCATTTTGCCGTAGACGGTGTGGGAACCCCTCTCTGCCCCTGATCGGGGACCCAAGAGGGGTGCGCGCAGCCCGTGGGTCCATTGTCGGATAAGGGAGGCGTCTCTGAGTGCCTGAAAAGTGAGACCGCGTAAGAGACAGAGCAACAGTCTCTGAGAAGGGAGTGGAAGACCAGCCTGCTCACTCTGGAGAGCGGGATTAACTGTGTGACAAAGATGGAGCGCGAAGGGGAACTGCGCGCGCGGTGGAAAGTGGTGAGGTATCCTGGGAAAGAAGGCGAGTTCCGTGTTCAGAGCGGGAATCTAATCCAGAGCCGCCAGACCCTCCGTTCTCTCACACAACACACAAATGGTTGTTAGTATTTGAAAAGATCATTTATGCCACAAATTCTAGAAGTCTGCTGTGTGCCAGGCTCTGCTTAGCACTAGAGATTCAGTGATGGACCAGTTCTTTTCTCCTGGGGCTTGTGTTGTCGTGGGGGAAACAGACAATACACAAGTAAATGATAGACTAGATCGGTTGAGCAAGTATCATTACCATTTCATTTGCAAATGAAATAGAGTGATGGGGGGCTAATTTACCGTGGGTGGTCAGACAAGACCTCCATGACAGGTGACAAGAACAGGGCGTATTCTAGGCAGAGGGGATAGCTATACAAAAAACGCTTAGGAGGGAATAGTCTGGTGAGCTCAGGAACAGAAAGTCAGTGCAGCAGAGTGGGCCACAGGAAGAAGTCAGAGGATGCTTGTTAGACCTGATAGTCCTTAGCAAAGGGTTTTAAATTCTACTCTGTACCAGGGGCATTTGAAGGATGGGGCAAGATGCTAGATGATATCTTTTTTTTTTTATTTAAGATCACTGTAACTGCTTTGTGGAGAATAAACTAGAGGAGACAAGAGTAGAAGTGGGGAGGTTGGTTAGGAAGCCAGGTCTTAGATTAGGATGGTAGCAAAAAGTACAAGCTCAATGTGAAAGTTACTTCCTCTCCCTTTTCTCCCTGCCCCCCAAAACAGTATCTACCCTACAAAAAGAACAGATAAATTTATTTGGCTCCAAGGGATGGGGCTGGGCTCAACAAGTTCACATAAATTATTTTATTTGCACCCCATCATTCCAATCCTAGGAGGTGAAAGCCTCACCTCAGATAAAAAGCTGTTGGTGGGGGTTTGGGCCACTTCTCAAATTCTCTCCTTCACTCTACAGTACAACTTTACCTATCTGCAAATACATACAAAAACATTGGGATTTTGTCTTTTCCTTATCATATTAAATAAAAACAGCATGGCAATAAGGGCTGGAGATGAGATCTTGCTGCTGGTGTTTTTGAATAGCTGATGGAAAAGAGGAAAAAGCCGGTTGTTTTCATTCTGGGGCTTCAAGGTTGTAAGTAAATCCAGTGTTTGACAGACTGACCCAGGCTTTTTGGCCAGTGAGAGAGGACATGACTGACACATTCAGATGTGTGACTTGGGGCTATCTTCTGATATCCGTCTCTGTCTCTGCAGAACAACCAGGCTCCGTATCCACCACCTCTCTATCTTTCTATCATTCTTGATATCTATCAGTCTCTATCTCGCCCACTTCTTCCCCTCTCCACACCTAATTACCTAGACATAAGAGAGCAGCTGTGGAGAAATGCCTGCCTCTTTTTTAAAAAATTTATTTAGTTATTTATTTTATTAAATCATAGCTATGTACATTAATGCAATTATGGGGTACAATGTGCTTGTTTTATATACAATTTGAAATACTTTCATCAAACTGGTTAACATAGCCTTCACCTCATTTGTGCCTGCCCCTTTAAGAAAGCCCCCTCCCCACAGCCTTTTGCAAGAATTTGCAAAATTTGAAACAATTCCTGTGTCATTCTTTTTGCACCTGACTTTCTAAAGAAGGTGATTTAAAAGTCCAGACATAGCTTGGTATGTGCCACACCTTTTGGGAGCAAAACATGATTGTAGAGGGTCTTTACCTAACAAATGCAATTACTGTAACCTGGTTTCTTGTACCCTCAATGAATCCCCAACAATAAATTTTAAAAAAATAAATAAATAAATAAAATAAAAGTCCAGACATAGGCCTCTTTTCCCAGTTTTGTTTTCTAAAGGAGATCTGGATTCATCCAGACATTTATTGCTAAATTAGAGACTTCCTTCATCCTCTACTTGCCTTTCCCATCCCAATTTGGTGGTGTTACTGGGTGAGTATAGGAGGGGTGTCTGGGCCAGAGTCATGCCAGGAAGAGGCTCAGATCTTACATTGTGTGACTTCCACCCCCAATAGCAGTACACCTCTGCTCCAGCAGCCCAAAGTCAGGAAACTTGGGTTGTTTTCTTGTGTATTTATCACAGTTGCTTAGTATAGGGTTCTGAGTCCCCATGGTTGCTCAATAGCCACTGGCTGACCGGAAACTATTTAGTTGCCTCTGTTTACCTGAGTTTGGAGGATGACGTTTCTGTGGTCAGGTTGTGCAAATCTGGAGAGAGGATGTGTAAACAGGACAAGGTTGCCAGAGCCCAGAAATACTTCCTTGTACTTTTGACCTACTTCCCTCTCCCAGGACAGAAAACCACCAAGCCAATGAGCAATAGTAAAACATAACTACAAGTAGTTATATCCTGATGGAGCTGGATTTGCTGATAACTACAAACTATAGCCTTCTCCCTGGATAAAAGACAAGACTGAACTTTTCCAGCACTTTACTTCCTGGATTATGGTGGTCTATGAGCAACAATGGCTACTTCCATGAGCATTCCTTTTTCCAAGCCAGCCTGGCCCAGCCTACAGCATGGAGGCAATGAAGTTTATCAAAGTATATGCAAAATGTCAATTTTCCAATACTAGTAAAGATAACTTGTTTTAGTTCTATAACCCTCCCACATACTATTAAGGAATAAGGCGACTTGGTTTTGAATAGATCTGGGTGGGACTCCCATATCTACAGGCTAGCTGGGACTGTGGGCAAGTTTATTCATCTGTACGATGAAGTTAATAAATCCTTTCCTCAGAGGGCTGAGGTGATGGGGACACACCAGCTCCTTCACTGAGCTTAGTCCTATCAAAAGGTGCCCCAAGGACATAGTATATTTTCCCTTCCTCATATTTCCCTTTCCTGTAACTCCCACCCCAGCAGCCACCCCTCTATTAGGCCATTAACCTGCTCAAGAGAGGACTTCCTCCCTGTCTGCATTTTCTCTGCAGGAACCTGTCTGCCCCTGAGAATGGACAGTAAATCCACAGTATGCAAAAAGCAAAGACCTGGAGGTGTGGGGGGCAGGGAGTAATGAACAGGATTCATAAATTCCAACAGAGCTACACAAAGAAGAGGCCAAAAATCAGTGTGATGACCAAAAAAGCACTTATGACCCGTCTGTTGACCCAGTTGCTCAGAATTGGAAGCCTCTGGCCTCTTATGCCTCCCACACTCTATGCCTTTCCTGAAAAGCAACTCTTATGATTGGCAGAAACAAAACCAATGGTGGAGAAGAGAGGGCAGCTAGACTGGGTTATTTTCAAACCATCTCACCCCTCCCAGATATAGGTCTGCCAGGAAAGTAGGTTGAAGTAGGTGTGTGTTTCTGCTTTGTTCTAACCCTGTTCTTCCCTGGATAGTGGTACCAATCACATTATCCTGGAATTGTGACAGAAATAACAATAGCTCTTACTGAGTGCTTATCTATACCAGGCATCATAGTAAACACTTAACACAGATTAGCATGTTAAATTTACACAAGCCTCTGAAGTATATACCATCATTATCATTATCATTCTTCAGATGAGGAAACTGAGATATTGAATAGCTTGCCCATGGCTTTATAACTAGAGTGTTTATAACTAGAGTGAAAACTTTATAACACACTCAGGCTGCTTGACCTCCCCTGCCTCTGCTAACTTCTGTGCCTTTTCCTTTATCCGCCTCTCAGATGTGCCTGCCCAAATGCTCTGTGCTGTTGGAATCCCCACTTTAGATAGCCAAGTTTTCTGTACTCCTAATCACTTCATCTGGGCCAAGGTGCCAAGTAGCTAACTTAATGAGCCATCTTGTAGAAACTTCCTCATTACCATCCCACACATAGTCTGGACATTCCTCATTCCTTCTCCAGGAACACAGGTCCAAACCCAAAGCAAATGCCATCTCATTCCTGAGATCTTCCTTGATTTTGCCCTGAGGTCTGTACCACTTTATATCTCTCTTGGAACCCTTCCCTCTTTCTGATAATAACTCATGTCTGTACTCTACTTTGTAGTCTGCAAAGCACTTTCCTATCCACCTAATCCATCTCCTTTTTTCCAAGGCCTTTTAACTACCTTCTCTAACTGGGATGGCACAGAGTATGGTGGCTCATGAGCTCTGGAATGTACTTTGCCAGCACCCTAGCTCCACGTCTTGCTAGCTGAGTGGCACTGAGCAAATTACTTAACCTTTTTTTTTTTTTTTTGAGACAGAGTGTCACCCTCAATGTTGCCCTCGGTAGAATGCTATGACATCACAGCTCACAGCAATCTCAAACTCTTGGGCTCAAGCGATTCTCTTGTCTCAGCCTCCCTAGTACCTGGGACTACAGGAGCCCATCACAATGCCCAGCTATGTTTTGTTGCAGTTGTCATTGTTGTTTAGCTGGCCCAGGCTGGGTTCAAACCTGCCAGCCTCAGTGTATGTGGCTGACGCCGTAACCACTTTGCTATGGGTGCCAAGCCTTTAAACATCTCAGTTTCCCTATCTGAAATGGAGATAATAGTAGTGCTTCTCCATCTGATTGGAGAGTCTAATAAGATAAATACACACACAACACCCAAACTTTGTTAGCTATTTTTATCATTATCTCACTGAATCGTCCCCCCAAATTCTGTGGGAATAAACAAAGCAAGTCAGTTCTTATCATCAGTAAAAATAACTTTAAATCAGATGACCCCTTGTGCTCTCTTTCAGCTCCTTCAAGCTATGAGTCTACCATGAATCACAGTTATTTATGGACACATCTTAAGCTCTTTGATCTGTAGCAATCTCCTGAAGGCCCAGCCCTTAATACAGGGTCCTGCTTACAGTTGGCTGTCCTGCCAGGTTGATGTTACCACATAACAATAGTCCTTGCCTCATCTGGGCATTGGGATAAACAAATGAGAAAATTTCTATATAGTATTTAGCACAGTGCTGAGCACTGACTAAGCTCCTAAGGAATCGTAGTGACCATTGTTACCCCATCTTGTAAGGATAAGGCTCCCAAACATAGACTTGGGAACCACACTGGGTATGGCTTCATCCTAGAGCTGATTAATTAGCCTTCAGAAAATTCATTAACCACACTGTGCCTCAGTTTTCTCATCTGTATCATGGGCATGATGATGACAGTGCTGCCAATTAAGGTTGCTGTGTAGATTGAGTTGATAGAAGAAGGACACGTAGAGTTGTATATGTTAGGTGTATGCAAATGTTTTTTATCATTGTTTACAGATGTGGAGACCCATACTCCAAGATATCAAGTGACATACCCAAGCAGTAGTGAAGTTGAGATCCAAACCCAAGTTTGGCTGATTCCAGAGCCTCAGTCCTAAGATTAGGATATGTTGCTGACCACTATGGGCCATGAGCATTCTAGCAGGAGACTTCTGTGTCCCCTCCTTCCAGTTGTCTTCCCTGACAAAGGAGTTTGTCTGATGGTGGAGATAACAGGAGGGGAAGTGGAAGTCAGCACTGAGTCCTCCTGGGCACGGGCAAACACAGGATGCCCTCGGATCATACCACATGAGAAGCTGCCTTTTCCTCCTCACCTGTGCCTGGCAGTATCGCTTTAGCATTTCACTGGGGCTTCCAAGAAGCTCAAAAACATAGCCACACCCTCACCTGCCTTGCAGCTGGGAAGCCTCAGCAAAGCCCACATCTTGCAGGCTGATGTCACACTCCAGGCTGGGCCCAGCTCTTGCACCCAGACAGGCCCTGGCCTTAAGGCTTTTTCCATTTCTGAGGCATGATTCACGCAGCAGACAAGACCAGACAGACTCGTTAGTACTGGAGAGAGCGGGCTGGGCAGTGGATTAGGCCAGAAGAATAACACACAGGGGTTAGAGACCCACACACAGCTGCTATGGGGAGCTCAAAGAGGGGGTGGTCTGCGCAGGGAGGGGACCAGGCTCACGCTCACCCACTCATCTTCCTGCAGTTTATTATATATATATGTATGTGTGTGTGTATATATATATTTTTATATATATGGGTTTTTTTGAGACAGTCTCACTTTGTTGCCCTCGGTAGAGTGTGATGGCATCACAGTTCACAGCAACCTCCAACTCCTGAGCTTAGGTGATTCTCTTGCCTCAGCCTCCCAAGCAGCTGGGACTACAGGCGCCTGCCACAACGCCCGGCTATGTTTTTTTTTTTTTTGAGACAGTGTCACTATGTCACCCTCGGTAGAGAGCTGTGGCATCACAGCTCACAGCAACCTCAAACTCTTGAGCTTAAGCGATTCTGTTGCCTCAGCCTCCCAAATAGCTGGGACTACAGGCGCTCACTACAACGCCCGGCAATTTTTTTGTTGCGGTTGTTTAGCTGGCCCAGGCCGGGTTCAAACATGCCACCCTTTGTATATGTGGCTGGCGCCATAACCACTGTGCTGCAGGTGCCAAGTCCCTCCTGCAGTTTGAATCAAACTGATAGATACAAATGTGGATCCAACTGTGCTTCTAAAGCCCCAGAAACACACTAGTAACATCTCATGTTGGTATAGCACAATGATTTTCAAAACCCTTTACCACAAATAACTTTGATTTTCAGTTTTTTCTTTAAAATAATTTGCTTTTCCTATTAGAAAGCAAACATGCTTATTGAGGAATACTGGAAAAGTTTTTCAAATGTAAATTTTAATATTTCAAGTGTTTGTAGACATATACCACTAGCAATAAGATTTTCAGGAAATTTCCAACTAGTTTTTTTCTAAGTGGGTAAACATATATAGTTCATTAAACAAAACTGGAGCCATACCACATAAAGACTTCTGTATCTTTTCTTCCTCCTTGATATAAAATCAAGGGCATTTTCCAGTGTTACCAAACATTCTGCTATAACAAATCATATTGGCCACATTTATGTGAGTAGATGTGTTGTAATCTCTGTAGCCATGTCCTGATTGATGGACATTCAAGATGCTTACCAAAATACTACTATTATAAATAATACTTCCATAAGCATCTTCTTACCTACATTTTTGTCTGCATGTCCCAATAATAAATTTCTACTGTTGGAATTACTGGCTTGGATGATCTGAATATTTTTTAATGTATATAGCCAAATTACTCTTCAGAAAATGTATTCAATTTATAATCCTGCCAGCAATGTGTAAGAATGTGCCTCTCACTCTTCGTTTTGAGCCTGTAAACCAGTGAATTAGGTAACAAGGGTCTCATGTTGCAGCTGAGGAAAATTAGACACAAAGAGGTTAAATAAATAGCTTAAGTGCCTACAACTGAGATCTAAACTCTGGCCTGCTGGAGCTGGTGTCAGAGCCCTACCCACTGAGCCTTCCAGACAAGGAAAGCTCTGAAAAGAAAGGTTTTCCTTAGTAAAGGCATTGTATAAAATTTTTTATATTAATATTTATTGGTGAAAATATTTTTGAAATTCTTCAGTTTCTTGACCTTAACTTGTGCCATGGACCACTTTGGCAGTCTCATTAAGACAACCAACCCCTCTCAGAATGATGTATTTATATACATGTAATAAAATACACAGGAAACCAGGTATATTAAAAAACAAAAGCAAAATGATGTAGTCATATATGCACTCCTTTATAAATGCTTTGAATAACAAGGCTAGTACTACATTGAGAGGCAATTCCCCAGGGGTCCTGAGTTTCCCTGAGCATTCTTGCTGAGTGGGCCACAGTCCAAGAGCTTATCCATTGCCTGATACTGACCAGTTTCTATAGCTAGTCACTTAAGCAATCAGACAGGCTTGTTTGCTACTTGTTACATTGTTGCTGGGCTCTTGGCCCTAAATTCCTCTCTTGTGACACAATCTTTGTTTCTTGTGCTTGTATTAGCTGGTTTTCCATGTTGGTTGCCTGTGGAAATTAGAGCTCAGAGAAATGGCACAAATACACTGGAAGTCTGGCTACGGTGTTTGCTGTAATAGTCTTTCATCTCTGATGCAGGAGTTTTGTGTCATCTGTTATTATGCATGAAACTGTGGCCAGGGTAAAATCCCAGTGGCTTCAAAGTTCTGACCCTACAATAATCACAAAGTACTGGTGAGCATAAATGATAATTCTGAGATATATACAATAACTGTAATGCAGACTGAAAATGAAGTCACTGAGATTTGTTGTTTACATTCATAATTAAAGGAAAGGATAAATTTAACTTAAAGGTCTATGAAATTATATAATTTTTTTCTCGTTCAAGTTCACAGATTTTGTGACAACTCTCATCTACTGTCAACTCTTGAAAAGAATACCAGAAAAACCTCTTGATCAAGCAACATAATTCTAAGTACTTATTTTAGTATTTATGTTAAAATAAGTGGGTAGGGCATAACTCATGTTAGACTTACTACAGAAATGGAGAACACCAACTTGACAGAGACTTGGTAGTATGCCAAAGGCAGATTTCAAAAGAGGGATATTTACAGAATTTTGGAGTACGAGCCCAAGTGGTTTAAGGTGATTTTGCAAAGCAAGAAACTAATGGGGATTGGGAACAGTTTATAATATTTAGGAGAGTTTAGAATTAGTAGTCACATAGAAACAAAGGCATACAAGTGAACTATTTGTCTACATGAGCAGTCTATTATCCCAATAGAAGAACTCTTTGGACAGATGAGCAAACTACTTGCTCAAACATGTTAATTTATTGAACCAAACTATAAATCTGTTTATTGGTTTACCATCTTATCTTCCCAGGCAAGAATAACCTGGAAGAGTTGTGTCATCTTGACCAGGATGGTCTCAGTTATCATTCAACAAGACCACTTTCCAACTTCTTACTCTAAAATCTCCTTTCTCGTGAAAGTAGAGGCCTACTTTTTACTTCTTTTTTTTAACCTATTGTGGTCTATCGTTTCTATATTGTGAGTTTACTATAAGTAGGAAATAAATTTTACACTCCTAAATGTGAGCTTTGTTTAATTTTTATTTATTTGTAGCCACATATATTCATTACTTATATTCACTTTTATTTTCTTATTTTTTAAAACTCCATATTGTATCATAAGTATTTTCCTATCATATTATGTAATTTTTATAAAAACCATTTTTATGGTTCTATTATTGAAATTTTTGAGTTGTAGAGAATATATCATTAGCTAGATTCCAATAAATAGGATTATCAAGACAAAAAGTATAAATCTTTTTAGGATTTTATTTTTTTTTTTATTTTGCTTTTAATTTCAGTTGGCTTGCACTCTTCTTAGTTTCCTGGTTGTTTTTCTTTTGTTGTTGTTGTTTGTTTGTTTTGTTTTGTTTTGTTTTCATTGTCCTTCCTTGTAGTGATTCCTCGTGCCAGTTGCCTCCCAAGTAGCTGGGATTACAGGTGCCCGCCACAACACCCGGCGGTGTTCTTTCCTGGTAGTAGAGACGGGGTCTTTTACTCTGGCTCACTCATGCTTATGCTGGTCTCGAACTCTGTGAGCACTGGAAATCCACCCGCCTCGGCCTCCCACAGCGCTGGGCCTACAGGCGTGAGCCATCACGCCCAACCTGTTTTTAGGATTTGAATAAGCATTACCAATTACATTCCCAAATAATTTTACCAATTTACATACCTTCCAGCCACATATGAGGAATCCTATTTCACTAAACTTCCCATAATACTGAACATTAATTTTTTGTAAATATTTGCTAATTCGATAATGCAACTGATAGCTCACTGTTATATAGATTTATAAGTGATTCCTAAAAATATTATGAATCTTCACATATATTACCTATTTATTTTCAAATATTTTTTTATAAATTCAATAGCTCTATTTGATTTTTAAAGTTATTTATTGTTTTATTTTCTTTTTTAAAATTGGAACTCAGTTAATCACACTTATTGGTTCATAGTTTATTGTCCTCACCAGTACAATGGCTTTCTTTTTGCTTTGTCTTGTTTTATTTTATTAATAAGAACGGGGTCTCACTCTATCACCCACGCTGGAGTGCAGTAATGCAGTCATAGCTCATTGTAACTTCAAACTCCCAGGCTTAAGTGGTCCTCTTACTTCAGCCTCCTAACTAACATTAAGTCTACAAGTGCACATCACCACACCACATCACTCTGTATAAATTTTTTAATTTTTTTATAGAGACAGGGTCTTACTATGTTGCCCAAGCTTGTCTCAAACTGCTGGCCTCAAGCAATACTCCTTCCTCAACCTTTTAAAGTGCTGGGATTATAGATGTGAGCCTATACAGAACAGCCTATATGCCTGGCCTGAACAGAAATGCTTAACTGTGATGTAATAAAATCTATCAAATTTTGAGCCCATTACTTTTTCTTGAGTTTTTATTCAAGGTATTTCCTGTCAGAGCCAGGATGCTAGGTCGCCTGCTCCTGGTGCATGAAACTGCCAGGACGTGGACTTCTGTGCAAGCTTGCTCTGGATATGGCTCCCCATATGTGCCAGGGAGCCCATTGTCTCAGTCAGGTAAGGCTCCCCGTCTGGAGGAGCCAGTTGTCTCGGTCAGGTCAGAGGTGCTTGAGGGCCTCAAAGTGCAGCAGTCAGGCTTAGGAGGAGGAGGAGTCTGAGTCCCAACTAACTTCTCCTGTGGCTATTTACACCACAGGTGTAGAAACTGCCAAGCAATGATGTATGTACTCGCATGCGCTTGCGTTCTATGTGTTCTCATGCTCTTTAATGAAAGACCAATCCCTTCGCCGTTCCCTTATTACCAATGTGTTTCTTTTCAGGTGTCTCCTACATATTCCCCCCTTTTGTGTTTACACCACAGTCGTGGAGACTGCCAAGAAATGATGTATGTACTCTTGTGCTCTTGTGGAGAGACCAATCCCTTCCTATAGTCTCAGCTACTTGAAAGTCTGAGACAGGAGCATCACTCAAGCCTAGAAGTTTCAGGTTGCATTTGAGGTCTGATACTACCACTGCACTCTAACCAGGGCAATAGAGCAAGATTCTGTCTTAAAAACAAACAAAC
>CAUYRH010085653.1:0-91855 GCA_963574655.1 Perodicticus potto
CTTGGGAGGTGGAGGCAAGAGACTCGCTTGAGCCCAGGAATTGGAGGTTGCTGTGAGCTGTAATGCCATGGCACTCTATCCAGGGTGACAGCTTGAGGCTCTGTCTCAAAAAAAAAAAAAAAAAAAGACTATTTAATATATTAAATAAATAAAAGGCAAGTTTGAAAATAAGCACCATGCAAAATGAGCAAGCATATTCAAGTAAAGAAAAAATAGAACTTCTACAATAGTTAAAAATATAATAAATAAAATTTAAAACTCAGTGCGTATTTTTAAACACATATGAGGCACAGATGAAAAAGAATAAAAAACCAGAAGACAGGCAGAATGTAAGAATGGGAAGGAAAAAAGGCAGAGAGTATGGAAAGCGTTTGATCCATGGAATGTAGAGAGAAAGGATGGATATAGGTATAAGTGGAGTCCCAGAAGGATAAAGAAAAGGGATAAGAGCAATACTAAAAAGATATTTAATTAGAATTTTTCAAGACACCAAATCACAGATTCAAAAGCCAAATAAATCTCGTATAGGACAAAAAACAAAAAATTAACACATGCATACATCATAGTAAAATTGCAGAACAGTGAAAATGAAAGATTATCTTTAAACTGTTATAAAAATAGATTACACTTAAGGTAATAACAGACTGAGAACTACCGTCTCAGCAGCAAATTTGGAAACCAGAAGATAATGGTATTGTCAATGTTCTGATACCAATTAAAGTTAACCTAGAATTCAAAACCTAGTATAAATATGTCTCAAATGCAATTATGAAATGAGGACATTTTCAGACCCTGAAGGCCAAGTTTGCCACCATCAGACCACATACTAAAGTCATTCTAAAGATTATACTTTAGGCAGTATCTCCTTTTTTTAAGGCTGAATAGTGTAAGCGTATGTGTATGTAGTATGCATATGTCTACACCACAATTTCTTTATTTATTCATCTGTCAATATACATTTAGGTTGTTTCCATGCCTTGGATATTGCAAATAATGCTGCAATGAACATGGAAGTGATGATATCTCTATGAGGTCCTGATTTTATTTCCTTTGAGTAGACATCATCCAGCAAGGGATTGCTTGGTCTTATGATAGTTTGATTTTTCAATTTTTGAGGAAACTTCATATTGTCTTCCATAATGGCTGTACCAACTAACATTCCCATCAACAGTGTACAAAGGTTTCTTTTTGTCTAAACCCTTGTCAACATTTGTTATCTCTTGTCTATTTGATAATAGCCACTAAGAAGACAGTACCATTTACGACAATGTGGAGAAACAGAAGGATATTATGTAATTAAAATATGCCAAACATACAAAGGAAAATACTGCACGATCTCACTTCTCTGTAAGCCTTTTATAAAAAGTCAAATACACAGGAACAGAGAGTAGATCAGTGCTTACCAGGGGCAGATAGAGGGAAGAAATAGGGAAATGTACATCAAAGAGTACACACTTACAGTTATGTAAGATGAATGTCTAGAGATCTAATGTACAGAAGGACTAGAGTTAATAACATTCTATGCTGAAAATTTGCTAAAAGATTGCAAAGCAAATTTCTAAGCAATTTGATAAATTTTAGGGACTCTCGCCACTTACACGAAAGAGGTAACTTTAGAAGGTAATAGATACATTAATTTGCTTGCCTGTAGTAATCATTTCACTGTGTATATGTACATCAAAACATCCTGTTATACTTAAATATAGACAATAAAAATAAATTTTAAAAAATTATTCTTTAGGTAAAAGCAACCTCATCTCATGTAGAATATATGAGATGCAATAAAGGAATGAAAAAAAATTGAAAAGAGAAAGAAAAAAGAAACTTAATAGCATAATGGTGGTAATAATAATAACGTTTGGGAATTTTTTATTTTTTTATTTATTTATTTTTATTAAATCATAGCTGCATACATTAGTGCAATCAAGGGGTACAATGTGCTGATTTCATATACAATTTGAAATGTTTTCATCAAACTGTTTAACATAGCCTTGACGGCATTTCTTAGTTATTGTATGAAGACATTTGTATTCTGCATTTAGTAAGGTTTGCCTGAACCCTTCTAAGATGCACCATATGTATGGCCCCTCCTATTACCCTCCCTCCACGCCAATTTTTTTTATTTTTGATGAAATCATAAAGAGGTAGACCATGTATACATTAATGCATTTAGGGGGCACAATGTGCTGATTTCATTTACAATTTGGAATGCTTACATCGTACTGGTTAGTATATTAAATAAGAAAAAAGGAAAGATAAAATTAAAACTATAGCATATAAATGGAATAAATTCAAAGTGTTTAAGATTGTGTTTACTTCAAGAGAGGAAAAGAATGATTGATTTTATACCTCGATTCATTAGAGATACATGTTGTAATTACTAGAGTAACCATAAAAATATTAGAAATGGATCTTACAAATCCCAAACTAGGAAAATTTGAACGAGAAAAAAATTAATCATAAAAAAGTCAAGAAAGAAGAGAGAAACTGGAACAAAAAATAATAGCACAAAATATCATACAGATTTATGTCCAAATATGTAATTTTATTTTATTTATTTCAAATTATTACGAGGGTACAAATCTTTAGATTGCATTATTCTCACTTTCAGAGTAAAGTTCCACTTATAAAAGAGCCCCTGACCCAGGGGTGTGTTATACACCCTTCCGATGTGCACAGTAGGTGGGGTCCCTCCACATGCCCTCCCTCCTTCTGCCAGTTGTCCTCCCCCTCCCCCTCCTTTTTCTCCCTCCCCTGTATGAGAGTATGTTTGTGTTTTATTGTTCATATGACCATGTAATTGTTTATATATTGGTTTCATACTAGTATTGAGTACGTTGGATATTTATGTTTCCATTCTTGTGATACTTTACTAAGAAGAATATTTTTCAGCTCCATCCAGGTAAATGTAAAAGATGTAAAGTCTCCATCTTTTTTAATGGCTGAATAGTATTGCATGGTGTGCATATACCACATTTTATTGATCCCTTCATGGGTTGATGAGCATTTGGGTTGCTTCCATGCTGAATATGTAATTTTAAGAAATAAAAATAAACAAAATCCTTCAGGTAAACCCAAAGATTATAAGATAAAACAAAGACTGTTTTCTCCAGTGAATGTTTGTATTATGTGGATCACAATGATATACTAAGGAAGAGATAGTTTTTTCCCCCATCTATTCAAAGAATGGGTAGAACGTGGAGGAGATTTGATCATGAGAGGGAATAAATAAGCATTTTCTTAACACATATAAAAATAACATGTAAACCAGAAACCTTGTTGTAGTATTACACGTTTTCATTCATATTATGTTTTATAATTTTCAGGTCTATAATTAATGAGTCCTGTGTCTGACATTCATTCTTGTAGTTCTCCATTAGCTATATCCCCTGCATCAGTAAATTTTTTTTGAAACAGAGTCTCACTCCGTCACCCTGGATAGAGTGCCATGGCATCATAGCTCACAGCAATCTCAAACTCTTGGGCTCAAGTGATCCTCTTGCCTCAGCCTGCCAAGTAACTGGGACTACAGGTGTCTATTACAGTGCCCAGATAACTGCACAACTAAATAAAATGATCATTATTTGCATACAGATGAGCCTGAATAATTGCAAATGTGTTTTGCATTGTCTTCTGAATTACCTCATACAGATTCATTTGTGGTTGATATAGTTTACATGGCATATTATTCTAATTATTTGAGTACTAGTAATTAGCAAATGGTATGTAAGTATGATCACTTGCTACTGGTAATCTTTGATTAAACAAATTTTCCTTTCTCGGGCATGCTAGATTTAATTTTTTTTTTAATTTTTATTAAATCATAATTGTGTACATTGGTTCAATCATGGGGCACAATGTGCCGACTTCATATACAATCTGAAATATTTTCATTGAACTATTTAGCATAGCCTTCATGGCTTTTTAATCACTATATGAAGACATTTATATTCTACATTTAGTAATTTTCACTTGTATCCTTGTAAGATGCACCGTAAGTGTGATCCCACCAATCACCCTCCCTCCACCCATCCTCCCCCCTCCCCTGCCCTCCCTTGCCCCCCTCCCCATTTCTTGTGCTATAACTGGGTTTTTGCCTTCATATGAAAGCTATAGATTAGCTTCATAGTAGGGATGAGTACATTGGATACTTTTTCTTCCATTCTTGAGATACTTTGCTAAGAAGAATATGCTAGATTTAATTTTATACTAGTTGAAAAAAATCATTTGTCTACTTTATTAACTAACACAGAACTCTTCAGTAGAAATTTATTAGCAATTACTTTATCACCACAGAAGTCTTCAACTAAAAATTTAATAGTATCTTTCCAAAGGTTTGAAAAATAGAAATTTCTTATATTTGAAAGCACCTAGGTGGAGTGGACTCCCCCATTATACCCCATGGCAATAGTAGAGAGCTATTGCTAATATCAAAAGTGACATCTCTACCTTCTCAGAAAACCATTCTACTGGTACCAAATAGAATAAAAAGCTGAGTAGCAACAAAAGTCTTGCCTTTGTAGAGTTTATACTCTTGGAGATGGGATGGGGAGGAGAGGGAAATAGACAAAACAAATACCATATTAGTTAGATAATGAACAATTCTATAAAGAAAAAGAAAGCAGGGAAAGAGGATAAAGAGTGCAGTTGAGAGGGTAGGCTACACAGAAAAGGTGATATTGAAGCGAAAACCAGAACAAGGTGAAAGAACAAGGCATATGAATATCTGAAAAGAATATTCCAGATAAAGTGCACAATAATTGCAAAGACTCTGTCACAGAAGGCTGTCTGGCATATTTAGAGGATGTCAAAGAGATCAGAGTAGCTGGATCAAAGGAAGTAAAAGGTAGAATAACAGGAGATGATAAGTTAGAAAGGAGCAGCTCATAGAGAACCTTGTAGGTAATTATTGTATCCTTGGTTTTTACTTGGGAGAGATGGAAAAGCTTTAGGGAAATTTGAACTGAAAAAATGATCAAAATCGACAAATGTTTTAATCCATTCACTAGGGCCACTCTGCTGGGAGTACGCTGAAGAATGCAAGAGAAAAAGCATGAAGAACACACTTAAGGAGACAATTGTAACAACCCGCACAAGAGTATTGTGTCTTGAACCAGGGCTAAAGTCGTAGAAATTAGAATTGGTTGGATTCTTGGTAAATTTTTAAAATAAAAATAACAAGATTTGCTGGTGGATTACATGTGACAGAAAAGAGAACAGTCAAAGATAACTCTGGAATTTGGCCTGTACAACTGGAATGATGGAGTTGCTGTTAACTAGCAGAAGAAAGAGGAGATTTGGAGGCGAAAGATTAAAAATTTGGGTTTGAAAATGTAAAATTTGAGATGTCTACATAAAGATGTTGAATAGGCAATTGGTTATGCAAGTTTGGAGTTCAAGAAAGATGTTGAAACTTAAGATAAAATTTCAAGATTAGTCAGTGAATAGATGGCTAATAAATCTATGAGACTGGATGAAATAACCGAGGAAGTGAGAAAACATAAAAGAGGTAAGAGGTAGAAGAAGCAATTTTTTTTTTTTGAGACAGAGCCTCAAGCTGTCCCCCTGGGTAGAGAGCCATGGCATCACAGCTCACAGCAACCTCCAATTCCTGGGCTAAAGCGAGTCTCTTGCCTCCACCTCCCAAGTAGCTGGGACTACAGGCATCCGCCACAATGTCCGGCCATTTTTTGGTTGCAGCCATCATTGTTGTTTGACGGGCCCGGGCTAGATTCGAACCCGCCAGCTCAGGTGTACGTGGCTGGTGCCTTAGCCCATTGAGCCACAGGCGCTGAGCCAAGAAGCAATTTTTTTTTTTTGAGACAGAGCCTCAAGATGTCGCCCTGGGTAGAGTGCCAACTCCAACTCCTGGGATTAAGCAATTCTCTTGCCTCAGCCTCCTAAGTAGCTGGGTCTACAAGTACCCATCAGAACACCCAGCTATTTTTTGTAGTTGTCATTGTTCTTTGGCAAGCCCGGGCTGGATTTGAACCCACTGACTCTGGTGTATGTGGCTGGTGCCTTAGCTGCTTGAGCTACAGGTGCCAAGCCAGAAGAAGCAATTTTTTTTAGCACTCCAACACTAAGAAGTTGTGGTGATGATTAAGGAACTAGTGACCTAGAAGACTAAGGAAAGCCATACAGTAGAAAACTAAGCTGTGCATAAAAAAAAAAAAAAATCAGAAATTATGGCAAGGAGGAAGAGGAAATTAACTATGGTCAACGCTGCTGAAAGGTCAAGCAAGATAAGAACTGAGAATTGAAAAGAGCATTTTGTGGAATGGTCATGGTGAAAACATGACTGCAGAGAACTTACAAAAAAATACACATTTACTGAGTAAGTATGCTAGAGCCAGTGGTATTGGTGCTATAATTTTGAAACTATTTTGCATATATTGTAAAATTGAAAAATAAGTATATATGTCAGTGCTGTTTAGAACCAGGGTTTTCACTGAAGAAGGGGGATACAAATATTGGGGAAAGAATCCTATGCCTTTTTAACTGGATGTACCTGTATTAGAATAAAATCATGAATACAAGTTCACTAAAAGAGCCCAGAAACACAAATGGCTAATAGTAATCAGCACACATATCCCCAAGGTCTTGGTTTCTAAATACTATTCTATTTCTCACTCAAAGGAATTAGAAATCCTTAAAGAAAGACCTGATCCCACGTCAGAGGCAAGAAAAGTATCAAATATAAAGCATTTTCTATTGCTAGAAAGCCAGGAATAACTAAAGAATGGGAACGTCATATATATATAAAAAGGACATGGGCAGTGCCTGTGGCTCAGCGAGTAGGACGCTGGCCCCATATACCGAGGGTGGCAGGTTCAAACCCGGCCCCGGTCGAACCGCATCAAAAAATTAGCCAGGTGCTGTGGCAGGCGCCTGTAGTCCCAGTTACTTGGGAGGCTGAGGCAAGAGAATCGCTTAAGCCCAAGAGCTGGAGGTTGCTGTGAGCTGTGACTCCATGGTACTCTACCAAGGGCGATAGAGTGCAAAAAAAAAAAAAAGACAGAGTGCTCACTAGACAGTGATCCCACTAGCCAAACTGAAAAGATATAGACCACCAAAAATAATAATGGTGGTAATATCTTATAATATTTTGAGTAAAAATAAATCTGCTTTTCCACACTGAAATTCAAAAGAGAGAGAGAGAAAAGGGAAGAGATGAAACTCTTCTTTTGGGGGGAAAAACAGGTGAAAATGAAGAAGAAATGACAGAATTAGAAAATTAATGTTTGCAGCCAGACACAGCAGCTCACGCCTATAATCCTAGCACTGTGGGAGGCTGAAGTTAGAGGAGGTCTTAAGCTCAGGAGCTCAAGACCAGCCTGAGCAAGAGTGAAACCCCATCTCTAAAAAAAAAGAAAATTAATATAATAATGGATATTATCCATTAAAATTAATGAATGAATATTAAAACCATTGAGTGAAATCATTTGAGGGAGCATGGTAATCACAAGTTTTCAAAGTATCACTCTGTAAATTGCCTACTAATTTCAAGTTGAAAATGTATCTCTACAAAGGAGATGTAGTGATTACTAACGTAATTAAGTCATAAAGCTTAACATAACCAATAGTGGGACAACCTGATACTAAATGCTTTCTGATAAGATGCAATGTACATATGTGTGTATATGCTAAATATGCAACATGTGGTATTCTTGCCCCAAAGAAGTTTAACATCAGTCTAATTATGAGGGCAAAGAATTAGACAAGTCTAGGATATGAAACATTCTACAAGTTATCTAGCCAAGACATTTTAATTTTTTCAAGTCAATGATATGTGAAACAGAGGGGAACCACTCTAACTGGAAAAAGATTGAAGTTTAATAATAACCAGGTGCAATGAGTGAAACATGATTGGATCATGAAGTGGCAAAAACCAACATTTTGAGACAATTGTTTTTGAGTATGGACTATCTAGAAAGTAGCATCACTGACATAATATCAATTTCCTTACTTGTGGAAATATCATCATGATTATGTAGGAGAATGTCCTCATTCTTAGGAGAGGCATGCTGCTTTATTTAGCAGCAATGTGTCACGATGTCTAAAATATACTTTCAAATGGTACACCAAGAATTATGCAGAGAGGAAGGAAGAGAGTGAGAGAGGGAAAGCGGGTGAAACGAAGGAGGGAGGAATGAAAGGAAAGAGAGGGACAGATAGAGAATCAAATGTGGCCCAATGTTAAATGGTGAATCTTGAGAAAAGGACTATAGATATTCATTTTACTATCATGTCAACTTTTATGTGGGTTTAAAATTTCTGATTTTTGTTCAAATTATTTATCTACTTAGTTATTTTTTAGAGACAGGATCTCTCTCTGTTACCCAGGCTGGATTGTAATGGCCCAATCACCTCAAATTCCTGGGCTCAAAGGATCTTTCTGCCTCAGCTTACCAAGTAGCTAAGGCTACAGGAGCGTCACCAGGCCAGGCTAATTTTTTAATTAATTAATTTGTTTTAGAGACGGGGTCTTGCTCCATTTCCCAGGTTGGTCTCCATTTCCTGGCCTCAAGTGATCCTCATTAAGGGCTGGGATTACAGGTATGAGCCACCACTCCTGACCTGATTACAAGTGTGAGCCACCACTCCTGACCCCTTGTTTGGAAAATGTTAACAATAAATTTGAGCATTGCAACTATTTCTTTAAGCCAGGTACTAATTTTTAAAATGAATAATGGTAGCTTCAAATTAAGTCATTTGAGTTTATAGCCAAGCAGATATGAGTGCCAATTGTTTAAAGATGATTATTGTAAAACTATGAAAAAAAGAAGAGATTAGGAGAGGAATTGGAGATGGTAAGTAAGAGAACTCTTTCAAGGATTTTTTCTTTTTGTAAATAAGAGAAATGAGCAGTAGATACAAGGAAAAAATGAGGTCAATACATGGTTATTTTTAAATGTGAGGAATAACAACATGCTCATATTCTGATCAGAAAGATTCAGTAGAAAAAATAAAATTGATAATACAGGGGTGGTAGAGAGCAGCATCCTTGAGTATATGACATGGGATTTGAGCACAACTGGAAGAGTGGCCTTAGCTAACAGGAGCATAGACATAGAACATAACACAAGAAAAGACAGGCCAGTAAATCAACATGGTAAGATATTTTGGATGACTCTGTGATCACTTCATCTATCAATGAATGAAGAAGTAAGATTCTGTATTAATGGAAAGGTGAGGGATGTGCCGAAGGTTTTTCTGTAACACGGAAAGAGATCTGAAGGTATGCAGCAGTCAGGGTAGAATGGATGTGATGAAAGAGTAAACAGGTTAGGAAAATACTACACAGTTGTAGGGAGCAGTAAGGACATTTGAGATTTATAATCACAAATATAAAGAGAACAGCTAGCAATATTGGGATGTTTTCTTCTGCCACATTAATCTATGTCATTGGTTCTCAACCTCCCTAATGCTGCGACCCTTTAATACAGTTCCTCATGTGGTGATGACCCCCAACCATAAAATTATTTTCATTAATGAAAGTAATTTTATGGTTGCAGGTAATCACCACATGAGGAACTGTACTATAACAAAAATAATTTTATGGTTGGGGGTCACCACCACATGAGGAACTGTATTAAAGGATTGCGGCATTAGGAAGGCTGAGAACTACTGATCTATGAGAATAACAGGTCTGATGTTTTGGGTTTATGAAATTTTAGATTTATAAATCCAAATTTTTGATATATGAAGCTTTGGATATTTATAATATAAGCAAATATATTAACATGAGATAGAAAAAGGGAGTTAAGAGTATGTAAAATAGAGTGATTATAATGATTGTCCATGGACTTTTAGCTAGATAAGAATAATTAAGGACAAGTTAGTGGGGATGAGGAAAAGATGGTAGGACTAATGGGTTTTATGCATTGGGAGTCATTGAAATTATTTCTGAAGTTAGGGTTCTAGAGGAGGTGAGATAGGAAAATTGGAGGGGGTAACATGAAATTTTGATGCTTGAAATTTATATTAAGAAAATGTTGCAGTCATTATAATATGAAATCTATATCTAACCTTAAATGGGAGTAGCTAGTTTCCCCATCAGTAGAGTACTGGATAATTGAAGGAAGGTGGTCCTTAAGGTGGTCAAGAGATTCAGGTGAAAGACATAGACTCGGATGACTCCCATAGGAAGAGGTAGTGGGCAATAATATTTCATGACGTGGGATTCTAAGCTGAGTGTTGTTAAGCCTTAGGGAAGTAGAATGATCTGGAAGTGACAATGAGGATCAAGGAAGAGAATTTACTTCAAGGCCCAGTGGTATGAAGGCTAAGAAGAAACCCCAGCTACATTTTGAGAAGAATAAATAGAAATAATGTTTTCAGGGAGAACCAGGTTTCAGTTAAAAAAGAAAGGTAAATTGTCAGAAAAGAGGTTGCTCAGGATATAGGGAATTTTGCCAATGACTGACCTGGAGGCATAGTGGAAGGCTTTCAGGAGCTGAGGAGGGATAGGAACAACATGGCAGTTACTTTCTGGGTAAAAAGAGATGACAGAGGAGTTCTGAACTTTGGGAAACTGACATACACCTTTTTTCTTTTTTTTAAGAAACAGGGTCTCACTCTGTCACCCAGGCTCAAATACAGTGATGTGATCACGGTTCACTATAATCTCAAATTCCTGAGCTCAAGCAATCCTGTTGCCTCAGCTTCCTGAGTAGCTAGGACTACAGGTGCCTGGCTAATATTTTTGTAGAGACACGATCTCACTATATTCTCTAGTCTGGTCTTACACTCCAGGCCTGAAGGGATCCCCCTGCCTTGGCTTCCTAAAGTGCTAGGATTATAGGCATGAGCCATTATGCCAGGCCCATGAAATTAATTCTGATGGCCATATGGCACATAGTGACTATAATTTGGTGGTGAGGGGTTGGGGTTTTGTCAGAAATATCCAGAATTCTTGGATTCTCACTTAGCGAAAACCAATGTCTTCCCTTATGTGGAGAGCCACATAGAGATTCCCTTTGACCTGTGCCAATGAAGATATATGGAGACCAGAGAGCTGGGGCAGTTGTTGTCTGATGTGAGAGTTTCTTTCCACCTGCCTTGGATATTATCTATAGATGGAGGAATCAAGTGTCTGGATTTCTACGCTTTTGGAAGACAAATCCACTCCTGAAGCCCATGCTTCTCAGGAGATCAGAATATTACAATGGTAGTTGTGCTGCTAATGCTGTTAGCTTTTGCATGAGTCTGTAGCCTGAGAAAACCGAAGGGCACCCAGATGACTAAAAAGTAGCAGTGAGTTAAAGATTATTTATGTTTTCTTATGGCTATGATGGTTACTCTTGAAACAGAGAAACTTCAGTTAGAACCACCCAGATGATTTTTTCTTTTAAGTTTAAAAGTTAGCAACTTTCTATCACCAAGATCAGAAACACAATGGCCTAATCACTAACTGTACGCATCTTGAAACATCCTAATATTTAAGAGGAAATTAAAAGTAAGTCTTGCTTGCTATCTATGTTAAAAATCACAAATAGACACACACATACTGAGTCACTGTAATAATTCTCCAGTCTTAGTTCATTGAATCTCAGCAGATTCAATTTGGCATCAAATAACAGCCCATTCTTCTCTGCCACAGTGGTCATTTGAAGCTGATGAGGAGACAGATAGCACTATCTACAGAGAAGAGTGCTTTCAGGTGATGTTTTGTTTTGACAAACAGTCTGGAAATGTAAGTAAGCTTCTTAATCTGTTTTTCGGAGCACCACTAATCAAAATCGGAGACTTTCACCATAACATCTTTTCTTAAACCAAATCAATTAATTAGGGGCTAGGATGCCTGAGTTTCCTCTGGTTATGTGCCTAACACAAATCACCAAATTATTCCTGTCTACAATTTCTCCATTTATGCAAGTGAAAAACAAAACTTCTCAAAAGCATTAAAAGAGATTTCCCAGTCATTGTTGCCTTGAAACCAGACGTTTCAACTTTAACCCCCAAGATGAACATGGTCATATCCTCAGTTCCAGACCTCAACGAAGAGGCAAAAGAAGCAAACTGCTCTTCTCAGAGGAGACCTCTCTTATGAAAAGAAGGGACCAAGAGACTCATGCCAAATTCAAAGCAGGAGAATATAATGTATCAAAGGGGATGAAAAGTCTTTTGTAAATAGTTTGCTAAAGTGGTGATAGGGATTTAGTTCACCTTGATACAATTTCACCTGAAGTCAATTTTCCTGATGGCCAATTTACCTGATTAATTCATCTAAGATTAACATTTGCTAGAGCAGCAGTTCTCAATCCTAGCTGTGCATTAGTGATTCTTACCTGGGGAATTTTTAAAAACACTAATGCCCAGGCCAGAACTCCAGAGATTCTGATTAATTTTGCTGGTGGTAGAACCCAGGCATTGTCAGAGACAGTATAAGCTATCCAGCTAAACTTGAATTTTAGATAAAACAAATAATATTTTCATATAAGTATGTCCCAAATATTACATGAGACATAATTATACTAAAAAAAAGTTCTTATTTATCTAAAATTCCCAATTTAACTGGCCATCCTATGCTTTCATTTACTAAGTCTGGTAACTGCCTGTAACTCTAGGTTTAACCAGAACTAACAACTATTTCTCTATTACATAGATCATACAGATTGGACTGGATTTGTTTAATTTTTTATGTATAATTTTGCATTTTTAAAAAATATATTTTCTCCTTTCTAGATAGCTAAATAATTAATTTTTATCCTCTTAGTTTCTTTTCTCTCTCTCTTTCTTTCTTTCTGACAGAATATCTCTCTGTCACCTAGGCTGAAGTGCCGTGGTGTCAGCCTAGCTCACAGCAACCTCAAACTCCTGGGTTCAAGTGATCCTCCTGTCTCAGCCTCCCATGTAGCTAGGCCTTCAAGCACTTGCTACCATACCTGGCTAATTATTCTATTTTTGTAGAAATAAGGTCTCACTCTACTTCAGTAGCCTGGTAGTTTCTAAGGGACTGTTGCTTTTTTATTTTTTAGATATTCCTAATAAATATTTATATTTATGTCAGATATATAATATATCTAATAAATAGTTATATAATGCCTTATAACATGCAGTAGAACTTCTGTAAGTTGACCACTCAACAAACTACTCAATATAAGGAGGTGGTCAACATAAGGAACTAGGTCTACTGTACATGTGGTGTACATCCAGTCTATAAAAATTAGGTCAACTTAAGGAGGTGGTCAATGTAGACAGGTGGTCAACTATTCTATTATATTATGATTCATCCAATTTAAACATTTTGAGTATTTACTTCTTTTTTGCTATTTGCTATTGTTTTATATTTCTTTGTGCTTTTTATTATTAATTTGTAGGAGCTATTTATATGTCTAGAAATTAGTCTTTTCCTATGATATAAATAGCAATACATTTTGCCTTTTAATTTAGTTTATGGTGGTTTCTGCAATGCAGTTAAAAATTTTGTATACATAACAAATATTTTCTCTTTTATATCTTCTTAGTGTTCTGTCGTACTTATGAAATCATTCTCTACTTTAAGATTATTTTTAAAAATACATCCATTTTGCAGCCAGAAGCCTTAGGCTATTCTCATTTCTTTAGATAGAGAACACTGATTTTTAGTTCATTGCATCCTTGCATCTAGTTGTGACCATGTGACCATGTAATTTTCTTTTTCTTTTTGTGGCCAGTGAGATGTAAAAAAAAATGTTAGGTAGGAATTCTGAGAAGGCTTAAAGGACTTTTCTCCCTCCTTCTTGCTCTTGAAAGGGTTTGTAGATCTAGCAGCAATATTGACCTTGATGATGGGGAAGTCCTGCTAAGGATGGCAGAACAGAAGATATGACCCTAGATCCTTAATAATATAGTAAAAGCTATCCTATCAGCCTTGTTTCCCTGTCTCCATATCTCTTTTCATGAGCGGAATATAACTTCTGTCAGGTTTAAGTCACTTCTATTTGGGATATTTTATTTTATTTTATTTTATTTTTTGAGACAGAGCCTCAAGCTGTCACCCTGAATAGAGTGCCGTGGCATCACAGCTCACAGCAACCTCCAATTCCTGGCCTCAAGCGAGGCT
Source organism: Perodicticus potto (assembly GCA_963574655.1). NCBI lineage: Eukaryota > Metazoa > Chordata > Mammalia > Primates > Lorisidae > Perodicticus > Perodicticus potto. The sequence continues at coordinate 14,051 of CAUYRH010085653.1, forward strand.
CCTGCTTGGGACTACAGGTGCCCGCCACAATGCCCGGCCATTTTTTGGTTGCAGTGTCATTGTTGTTTGGAGGGCCTGGGCTGGATTCGAACCCGCCAGCTCAGGTGTTAGCCCGTTGAGCCACAGGCGCTGAGCCTATTTGGGATATTTAAAATCATATTAACCTAAATTAGTATTAACTGATACATCACATTTGCTTTTAACAGTTTCATTCTCTTTAGATAGATAGATAGATAGATAGATAGATAGATAGATAGATAGATAGATAGATAGATAAGCGTGTGTGTTTTACTTCATTTTGAATTTATTTTGTTGCATAAATTTTTTTCATCATGGTAAAATACACACAACATAAAATTTACCATCTTAACCATTTTTAAATGTGCAGTTCGGTGGGTGAAATGCATTCATGTTCTGTAACCATCACCACCATTCATCTCCTAACTCTTTTCATCTTGTAAAACTGAAAACACAGGGCAGCGTCTGCGGCTCAGCGAGTAGGGCGCCAGCCCCATATATGGAGGGTGGAGGGTTCAAACCCGGCCCTGGCCAAACTGCATCAAAAAATAGCCAGGCATTGTGGCAGGCGCCTGTAGTCCCAGCTACTTGGGAGGCTTAGGCAAGAGAATAGCCTAAGCCCAAGAGCTGGAGGTTGCTGTGAGCTGTGACTCCATAGCACTCTACCGAGGGCGATAAAGTGAGACTCTGTCTCTACCAAAAAAAAACAAAAAACTGAAAACACAGTACCCATTAAGTCTCCATTCCCTCCTCCCCTCAGACTCTGTCAACAACCATCCTTTCTGTCTCTATGATTTTGACTAGTCTAAGGATCTAATACATGTAGAATCATAAAGTAATTTGTCTTTTTGTGTCTGTTTTCTTTCACTTAGCATAATGCCCTCAAGGTTCACCTATGTTGTAATGCTTGCCAGGATTTCCTTCATTTTTTAAGGCTGAATAATATTCCATTATAGTGTATCAAATTTGGTTTGTCCATTCATCCGTTGTTGGATACTCGGGTTGCTTCCCCATTTTAGCTATTGTGAATAACACTGCTATGAACATGCATGTACAAGTATCTCTTTAATACCTGCTTTCAATTATTTCTGTTAGGTACCTAGAGGTGAAATTGCTGAATCATATAGTAACTCCATTTTTAATTTTTTGAGAAATGGCCATAATATTTTTCATAGTAGCTGCATCATTTTACACTCCCACCAACAGTGTACAAGGATTCCAGTTTCTACACATCCTCAGAAGCACTTGTTTTTTTGTATGTGTGTTTTATTTTGTTTTGATAGTAGCCATCCTAATGAGTATGAGGCGTTATATTATTGTAGTTTTGATTTGCATTTATCTGGTAATTAGGGATGTTGAGTATCTTTTCCTGGGCTTATTGACCATTTGAATATCTTAGTCCATTGCTCATTTTTTAATCAGGTTGTTTGATGTTAACTTATTGTTGAATTTTAGGAGTTCTCTATATATTTTGAACTGGTGTATATATTTTTATAAAGTCATAAATGTAACACATGCAAGTTTTAAAAGATATAAAAAGCATAAAATCAGAGTTAGGATATCAGACTTTGTCTCCCTACTTAAAAATAAATGTTGTTAAGATTTTTTATTTATTTCCTTCCAGTCTTTTTTCCCTTGTATTTTACTTTATATAGCAAAGTACTTGGGTCACAATAGGTGCTAAAATTATTGAAATATATATTTTCTTTTCTTTTTATTTCAGATTGAGTGTACAAAGAATTAGGTTACAATGATTGCATTTGTTAGGTATAGTCCCTGTTGTAGTTGTGTCCCATCCCCAAGAGGTGTGCCATATACCTCCACATTGTACCCATTATGTGGGAGCACACCAGTCTCTCTCCCTCCTCACCTCTTTCCCCTCTCCCATCTTGAATTGAATTGAATTTTTCTCCTGTATGAGTGTGTATTAGGTCATCTACTGGCTTCATATTAGTGGTAAATATATTGGATACTTGCTTTTCCATTCTCATGTTACTTTACTAAGAAGAATGTGTTTCAGCTCTATCCAGGTTAATACAAAAGATGTTATGAATCTGACAAAGGGTTGATAAGTAGGATCTATAGAGAACTCACATTAATTAACAAAAAAAGAGCAAACAATCCCATCTATCACTAGACAAGAGACATGACCTTCTCTGAAGAAGAAAGATGAATGGCTAATAAACATATGAAAAAAATGTTTATCATCCCTAATCATCAGAGAAATATATCTTCTTTTATACATTATCTTGATTTTTGCCTTTTAATGACAACTTTGTTAGTGGCTACGACATAGGCTCCTTAACTATTTTTTGTGTCATTAATAATAAAAATGCGATGAAGATACTAGTTCATAAGGCCTTGCCTAAATATAATTTGCAAAAATGAGGAAAACACTTTAAGCATCTTTAAAGCCTTGGGCACATGATGATAAAGTGTTTTGACAGGCCCCAGTAAATAAGTAAATATTACTACTCTTTTGGACAATATTTAAAACAATTACAAAACACAAAAGAAGTTAAACAGAAATCAAAATATCACCTTTATCACTGATAAATATGATATTAAGAAATACGCTTGTATCTCCAGGCAATCTTCCACTGACCTGTGGTGTTAAACTCTATGTAGGCCCTCCATGTAAAAGTGGGGTAAAGCATGGGCTCCAGCTGAGGAGTCTGAGCCAAAAGGAAGAAAAGGAAACAGGGATGGTTTATGCATTTCCCATTTACCCCTTCACGCTCTTCTATCAGGTCTTTTCTCCTATGAAAGAGTGAGAGACTGGGTAGAAAGCAGCAAGAAATGTCAAGTCATCAGAGCACCCCAGGAATGGAAAAAAGGTTGGAGAGGAAGTCTTATCATCTTTGAAGGAATCAGAAATTATGGGTTTGTTTTTTGTTTTTGTTTTTGTTTTTTGAGACAGAGTCTCACTATGTGGCCCTGGGTAGAGTGCCATAGTGTCACAGCTCACAGCAATCTCCAACACTAGGGCTTACGCGATTCTCTTGCCTCAGCCTCCCAAGTAGCTGGGACTACAATGCCCGGCTATTTTTTGTTGCAGCTGTCACTGTTGTTTAGCTGACCCGGGCTGGGTTCAAACCCACCAGCCTCAGTCCTAACCACTGTGCTACGGGTGCCGAGCTAATTAGGTTTTTTTAATGACTTAATAATTTAATAGATAACAAATAGTATCTAACTGTTTCAATTTTTTACTTTTGATTACTAATAAGGTCAAACATTTTCTACATTTTAACATTTCCTGAAGAATCATCTATTCACATGTCTCAGAGCTTGAGCATTTTTCTTACCAATTTGATCGCTTTTTTTGTTTGTTTGTTTTGTTTTGTTTTTTTAAGACAGTGTCTTACTTTATTGCCCTCAGTAGAGTGCTGTGGCATCACAGCTCACAGCAACCTCCAACTCCTGGGCTTAGGCAATTCTCTTGCCTCAGCCTCCCGAGTAGCTGGGACTACAGGCAACCACCATAACACCCAGCTATTTTTTGTTGCAGTTTGGCCGGGACTGGGTTTGAACCTGCCGCCCCCAGTACATGGGGTCCAAGCCCTACTCACTGAGCCACAGGTGCCACCCTGATTGCTTTGTTTATACAATAAAAATTATTCTTTATCACATTTTCTGTTCATATTTTTGGCAATTGATTTGCCTCTTAACTTTGCAATATAAAATAAATTTATGTAATAAAATCTATTTTTGTTCTTTTTGCTTTAATTTAAATTTTCTTTTATGCTTAGAAAATTCTTCTCCCCAACAACATGTAATAGACATGTATTTATTATTATTATTATTATTATTTTTGCTTTACTCTGGTTCTTCTACAGTTTCAATTTATGTTTATTTCTTTAATTCAAATGATTGTTATAGGGGTTTTTGTATGATATAGTTGTAAAATCCTTTTGTCTGGTTAGGAGTGATGGCTCATACCTGTAATCCTAGCACTTCAGGAGGCTGAGGTGGGAGGATTGCTGTAGGCCAGGAGTTCAAGACCAGCTCCAGCAAAAGTGAGGCCTATATCTACAAAAAATCAGCAAATGAGCCGGGGGGGTGCTGGTACACACTTGTAGTAGTCCCAACTACTCAAGGAGACTGAGGCAGGAGACTCAGTTGAGGCCAGGAATATGAGATTGTAGTGAGTTATGATGGCCTTACTGCACTCTAGCCTGGGGCAACAGGCTGATACTCTCATTAAAAATAAATGAACAAACAAACAAACAAAAAAACCTCCTTTTTTCTGAAAAAGAACAAAAAAAAAACCTTTTGTCTACCTTCAAGCTACCTATACTTCCAAGTTTTCTCTTCTTAGACCTATGTTTTTTCATTTACTCCAGAGGTTAGCAAAGAGAGAGGAAAATAAGTAAAGTAATCAAAAATTATGTGTTTTTTGTTTTCTTAATTAGAAGGAAACAATGCCTCTGCAAGTAAGCAACTTTTTCTGAACACTTTCCCTTCCTAATAGTAGCCCAAAATGTACATTTTTCTTAAAATTAAAATAACAATAACTTCAAAAGTAACCACTATAAACCCTCAAAATGTAAGAGGGAAAATTATCTAATTAACTTACTTTTAAGGCATGCAAATACATTCAGAAAAGAGTAAATTTCCATGTCCCACATGAAATGCCTTTAATTGAAAAAACTTAAATTGTAGGGCAGCGCCTGTGGCTCAGTGAGTAGGGCACCGGCTCCACATACCAAAGGTGGCAGGTTCAAAAACCCGGCCTCGGCCAAACTGCAAAACAGAAAAATAGGCAGGCGTTGTGGCAGGCACCTGTAGTCCCAGCTGCTCGGGAGGCTGAAGCAAGAGAATCGCCTAAGCCCAGGAACTGGAGGTTGTTGTGAGCTGTGTGACGCCATGGCACTCTACCAAGGGTGATAAAGTGAGACTCTGTCTCTAAAAAAAAAAAAAAAAAAAAATTAAATTGTAACCTAAATAAACATTAGGTAGAGTTGGGCAGAGGGGGAAAAAGAAGGAAGAGAAAGGAAGATAAATGGATTTCCATTCACTCAAAATGGGCTAACGTGCCATATTGTCAACTTTTAAAAAATAGCTTAACTTGGGTGGCACCTGTGGCTCAGGGGCTAGGGCGCCGGCCCCATATACCCAGGGTGGCGGGTTCAAACCCAGCCCTGGCCAAACTGCAACAGAAAAATAGCTGGGCGTTGTGGCAGGCACCTGTAGTCCCAGCTACTCAGGAGGCTGAGGCAAGAGAATCGCCTAAGCCCAGGAGTTGGAGGTTGCTGTGAGCTGTGTGACTCCATGGCACTCTACCAAGGGCAATAAAGTTAGACACTGTCTCTACAAAAAAAAAATACCTTAACTTTATTAAGTGCTTCCTCTGAGCCTGACTCAGAGCTTAGTCTTTTAATTCAATCATTTCCCCTGAAATATAGTTAAACATTAGGGTCAAAATTTACTTCATTGGTATTGTTAACACACATTATCAACTCTTTCAACAAATATAACATTACAAGGAAGGAGTTAATCATTCTTCTATTATTGCACCCACAGAATCAGAAACAATGGCATGTGGACTACTTTTCAGAAAAATAGAAGACAAAATCATGCATCCTCTGGTTTGGTCATTATGAGGACTGAACGGTAGAGCCCTAGAGCCAAGGCATTTGGCTTATTAAACTTGATGGTTTCTAAGCTCCTGATCCAGCAAGCCCTTTGGGATACAGGCCTAATGCACTATGCTCCTTTGACTGAAATGTCAAGTCTGCATTTATTATGGTAATTATTCATTGTACAAATATATGGACTGAACATTGATTCTGAGATCCCACACACTGTAATCTCTCTAATATATCCACTGGGCCAAATAACACTATCAATTTTTCACACTGGTTCAAGGCCAAATTTTCTGCTCAGACACTTAACGGCATCTTGTATTCTCGTAAATAGTTGACACTGTAAATCGGACCAAATTAGAATCTTTTGATGGAAAAGATGGAAAAAATGCATCTTTACGGTAATTAAAGAAATGCAAACTAAGCTACAATCCTTTGCTTATCGTTTTTTTAAAGGTGCCAATTTTGAAATATGTATAAAAAGTTTAATATCCAGGGCTGGGCACGGCTCATGCCCATAATCCTAGCCTTCTGGGAGGCCAAGGCGGGTGGATTGCCTGAGCCCAGGAGTTCAAGACCAGCCTAAGCTAGAGTGAGATCCTGTCTCTAAAACATAGCCGGGTGTTGTGGCTGGTGCCTATAGTCCCAGCTACTTGGGAGGCTGAGACAAGGGGATGACTTCAGTCCAAGAGTTTGAGGTTGCTGTGAGCTATGATGTCACCCCACTCTACTGTGGGTGACAAAGTGAGACTCTGTCTAAAAGAAAAAAAAAGGCTTAATATCCATATTCTTTTATTTAATAATTCTACTTTAACTTATCCTGAAGGAATAATTGGACTAATATGCCAAATGCAGTAACAAACCATTCATGGTAGTAAAAATTTGAAAGACCTTTATTATTATTAATAGAGAGCTATTTAAATAAATTATAGTATAAGCATATCATGGAATGCGAATGTAAATTAATCAGAAGGACTTATTTTTATGTGGGAAAAAACAAGAAAGTTATATAGAGTTATATAGTTATATAGTTACAACAAGTTATAGAAAGACTAGTATGATCTTTTACAAAAGACATACATATTTACATATATAAATGTTTACAGAAAAATAAATCTTCTCCTTACTGATGTTCCCTTCTAGGCAGAGGGATCTCAAGCATGCCCTTACCTTTTATATAGCCATTTATTCACTCTGACTCATCAGGTTGGTGTGATTTATTTGACTGACAATTTGGGGAAGAATAAACAGCTAATAGTTGGCTGAAGCCTTTTCTTCCTGGAATTGAGTTGCCTGCAGGGAATAATAGTTCTTTTCTGCTCCTCCAGGCTGTCTTTCTTTCCAGATGCTAGGATGAAAAATCTGACTAATTCTGGGGTTCATTTAGCAACCCCATTTGTCACTCACACTAATCTTTTTTTTTATTAAATCATAAACACATAGATCATGTCACTCACACTAATGTATATCCTCTTACTCATCTTTATCATTAATAAAAGAAATATTTTTGCCTTGTTATGGAATTCTTTTGTCTTATTTATCAACTAATTCCGTTTCCTGAACAAGGGAGAAGGCTTCTATTCATTGGGTTCTTTCAAGCATGCACTTATATATGTATCAAAAAAGGAAATGGAAAAATAGATTCCAAACTCCTAATGGTTTAGAAACTCTCTAGAGATACGTGCTGCTTTCTAAATTTTGGACATCTATATATTTCATTAAAAAAAAACAAAATAAAAGCTTGTGTTACTTTTAGAATCAATGAAGAGAAATCAATATTGATATTTCCATTTTTTGATTTTAGGTTAATATGAGGATATATACGATTAGGTTACATTATTTGCATTTGTAAGGTAAAGTCCAAAGTGTACCTATTCCCTTACATCGCACCTGACAGGTGGAACTTACCAAGCATCCACCACCCCTCTTCTTGTATTTAATTGTGTTTCTCTGTTATGTGGCCCTGTAGTTGTTGATCTACTATTTTCAGAATAGTACTGAATACATGGAATACTTGCTTTTCCATTCTCAAGATAATTTACTTAGCAGAATGTCCTCCGAATCCAACCAGGTAAATATAAAAGATGCAAAGTCCCATTTTTTTTAATGATTGAATATTATTCCAGGCTGTACATATACCACAGTTTCTTAATCCACTCATGGTTGATGGGCCCTTGGGTTGTCTCTACATCTTTGCAATCATGAGTTGAGCTGCTATAAACACTCAATTGCAAATTCCCTTATGGTGAAGTGATTTTTTTTTCTTCTGGGTAGATACCTAGTAATAGGATTGTGGGATCAAATGAGAGATCTACTTTCAGTTCTTTGAGGATTCTCCATACTTCTTTCCAAAAAGGCTGTGCTAGTTTGCAATCCCACCAACAGTATGTAAGTGTACCCCTCTGTGTCCCCACCAGCTTCTGCAACTTTGAGACCTTGTGATGTGGGGTCTATTCTCATAGGGGTTAAGTAATATCTCAAAGTGGTTTGATTTGCATTTGATGATATTTCCATTTTGAATAAAGCATATATAACAATGAAATACTTACTCTTTCTATAAAAGTAGCATGTCCTTCTTCCCCAAATTATAGTTCCTGTGGATCTTAAGGATGTAATGAAATGAGTATTATCATTCTCTGCTAGTGACCTCTGGTCTTGCAGTACGTTGGTAATAGGGGAATGACTGCCTTGTCATTGACTAGCAGTGTTTCACTGAATGAGTCATTCTCCATATCCTGGACCTCTATTTTATCATTTGTTAAATAAGGATTCTATACACTGATGTTTGGTGTGTATGATATTATTTGGGTAATATCAGCCATCAACCAGCTATTAAAGTTGTCTCTAAGTATCTGATCTCACCATTTCTGAGAATTCTTTTTCTTACTCCAGGCCTCTGGCCCATGGCTGATGAAACCACAGGTGCCTACTTGAGTCAATGTGATCCAATCAGTTTTCCTCTCCAGGAAGAATGTAGAAGTGGGAATTAGGAATAAAGGCTAAGATTTTTGTATACCACTAGAACCTAGGATATATAAACATAAAAACTGTGGAGAAGACGAGAAAGAGTTGATCTGTAGTGATAAGGAAGAATGAAACCAATTAATGGAGAAGGGATTGTTAAAGGGGATAAATTTATAAAGAAATTCTTCTGGCTTTTAAATCACTGGTTCTCATCTCTTCTGGAGTCTCAGCATCATTCTTGTCTTTAGCTCCAATTAGACAACCTCGTATCCTTATAATACATCATCCTTTTCTCAGCTTAAGCTAAATGGAATTGGTTTCTTTAATTTGCAATCTAGGAATCTATGCTACAATTCACATCTCTGCCAGCAAATATGGTCCTGTCCTCTAGCTCCTTGGCCCTATCATTCCAAATTATGCAGAGAAAGAGTCTGAGTGATGCTAATTTTATCTGATTTAAGTTTAGCCTGTACAAGGCCCCCTCTCCATCCTATAAGCACCCCCCAGCCAAGATCCAGCACTGGCCTATCCCAGCTTCTGCTCCTAAATTTGGGTACCACTTACCTGTCCTAGAACTAGTTTACCAAATATCCGAGTTGGGCTGTGAAAATTATAAAAAGAAGGGTGGAGCTCCCAGATTCCAAGATCCCTGTAAGATACGCCCTGGACTTCAGAAGGACAAAAAGGAAGGTGATCTAGAAAGCTACTGCAGTTAAGAAAGAAAGGGAGGGAAGGGAAGGGGAGGGGAGGGGAAGAGAGGGGAGAATAGAGAGAGGAGAAAGAAAGAGACGAAGGAAGGAAGGAAGCTTTTGCAGTTGAGAAGAAACGTGCTTTGTGTAGATAATGAACGTTGTTAGCCCTAGAGAATATGAAATAAACCTGAGGACTTGGAAATGCAGTTCTTTCTTGAAAGACTGTTTTGGGGAATAAAATAGTATCAATAATTTAGTAAAGAAGATCTTCTAAAGTTGATGAGCCAGATGGTTTTCTGGTTGATATTTTTTAAAACACATGTATGGCTTCCTTGATCCTGGGTCTCTCTGATTCATTATTTGATAAGTTCATTTTCCTTAAAATGAAATCAGCTTCACAGATCCTAAGTTCAAATGTCTACTTCTCAGCTAAGAACGAAAATTAAACTGCTTTTTACCCAATATTCAACTAGATGATATTTAAAATATCATAGAACCAAGTAAGTATTTAAATTGTCTTGGAGACTTCCTCTTTCACACAAGTCTTTCGATCTGTGATTGGAGGGAGAAGTCTTTGCATGAAATGATGCTCCCATGAAATTATTCTGGGTAGGTAAGTGAAAACAAATCTAATCTTTCCCTGTCCTTCTTGTGAAAATCTGTCTATGTTTTTCATCACTCATCAATAAATAGAGCCATAAATTCATTGTTGAGTACTAGAAATGAGTGTATGTTCAGACAGAAGCATGTGAATATTGTAGTGGGAGTCACAGAATGTTCATAACAGCCTTACAGATTTCCTCTTTGGGATACACTAAATTTATCATTTTGTTTACAGTAGCAAAAATATGGACATAACTCAAATGCCATGAATAGAGAAAAAGTTAAATGCATTGTGACATTATGACTTGGCTATTACATGGTGTTTAAAAAGGAATTAAAAAGAATGATTTAGGCTCGGCACCTGTGGCTCAACGGGCTAAGGTGCCAGCCACGTACACCTGAGCTGGAGGGTTCGAATCCAGCCCGGGCCCAACAAACAATGACGGCTGCAAACAAAAAAAAAATGGCTGGGCGTTGTGGCCTGTGCCTGTAGTCCCAGCTACTTGGGGGCGGAGGCAGGAGCCCAGGAATTGGAGGTTGAGCCCAGGAATTGGAGGTTGCTGTGAGCTGTGATAGCATAGCACTCTATCCAGGGTGACAGCTTGAGGCTCTTTCTCAAAAAAAAAAAAAAAATTAAAAATTAAAAAGAATGATTTAGAGTTGACCTGGAGAAATATTCATGTTATCACATATTGTAAGTTTAAAAAAAATCTATAGGATAACAAGCTTAGTACAATTTTATTTTATTTATTTTTTTGTTTTGTTTTGAGACAGAGTTTCAAGCTGTTGCCCTGGGTACAGTGCCATGGTGTCATAGCTCACAGCAACCTCAAACTCTTGGGCTTAAGCAATTCTCTTGCCGTAGCCTCCCAGGTAGCTGGGGCTACAGATGCCTGCCACAACGCCCAGCTATTTTTTTTTTTTTTATTGTAGTTGTCGTTGTTGTTTTGCAGGCCCGGGATTCAAACCCCTCCAGCTCCAGTGTATGTGGCTGGCACCCTAGCCTCTGAGCTACAGGTGCCAAGCCACAATTTTATTTTCCTATAAGAAAGAAAACAAACATATGTGTATATGATTTTATATATGTGTGTGTGTGTGTATTTAAATGTGTTCAGAGGAAAATGTGGAAAAACACATTGTTAACATTAGATACCTGTCGAAGGGAGAATTGAAAGAAGCTGGTAAAGAAATGAATAATTTTTCTTTATATGGTCTGGGTTCTTTAATCTATTTAAAAGAATAAATTTTTGTGATAAAAATTCAATGACACATAAAATTAACTAAAGTGTAGTGAAAGCAAAGCCTAAAAATGAGACCTATTTAATCAATCCCCCTCTTTTCTTTTTTTTTGCAGTTCTTGGCCAGGGCCGGGTTTGAACCCACCACTTCCAGCACATGGGTCTGGTGCCCTACCCCTTGAGCCACAGGCTCCACCCAACCCCCCTATTTTCTTATGCATCAGTTGTCAATTTTTTTGAGCTCTGTTCTAAGACCATCTACTAGCTGAGTGGTTGCCTGAATTGCTCGTGTTCTTTGTTGATCAGTGATCCCTAAACCAAATGATAATTGTGTAACCTAAATAATTAGTGGGCTTTTCGTTTTTCACTACCTATTCTTTCTTATTTTTTTTTTTTTGTGCAGACTACACTCCATACTATGGCTAGTATCCATCTCAGAGGAGCCTAAGTTCAAAGACAAGCTTATAGACTTCATTAGGGAAAAATACTTTTAAGATTTCATGTTTTAGCAGACATTTATTTTGTCATGGATCAACCGCAGGAGAAAATGGGAACTAGCAAGGATTTTACCTAACTGTTATAACAATAAAGTTGCTATGTATCACTTTTAGACACAATTTCTAAGACAGAAAAGCTTGTTTATTAAAGCCTCCCTCCTAATTATAATAGAAGTCTCTCTCTTTCTCTCTCTCTCTCTCTCACACACACACACATTTTAATCAGGAGGAAAAGTTCCCTGAGTCTAATCTCTGAAAAAGGGGTGAGGAAATGGAAGAAAATGATTATTAATAATAATATTTATTATTATGGTGTGTCAGACATGCTAAAATCTTTTCAGACGATCTGATAAATCTTCTCCACAAATCAATAAGGTCTATACTATAATTATTACCATTTCAGACACCAGGAAATTGAGACTGAAAAACTGAGAGTGGCTTATCCAAGGTTCCCCACCTACTTAGTGAGAGTCACATCAGTTTGTTAATAAGCAGAGTCACTATACATCACAGTTAGCCTGAGGCGGTGTCGGTTTCATTCTTGAACCCTGAAGTAATTATTAATGGTGTGTCTTGTCCAATTTCAAAAGTGGGCTAAACAAATTATATGGTCACTCTCTCTCAAGATTTCTCAATCTTGGTACCATTGACATTGGGAGCTGAGAAATTCTTTGTTGGGGTGGCTGTCTTCTGCCTTGTAGGGTGTTAGGCAGCATCCTTGGCCTGTACCCACTAGATTCCAGTAGCACCCTCCACCCCAAGTAATGAAAGACAAAAATGTCTCAGACATTACCGAAGGTTTCCTGGGGACAAAAATGTTCCTGGTTGAGAACTACTGCATCTAAAACCTGTGCTTACAAAATATTTAACTACAGGAGTACAACATAATCTGTTTGTTACAGAACGTATACTGTGAACTGAACCTCGCCAAAAGAGTGGCTGGCATATACCTGTACTCAATAAAATTTAATTTCTTGGGGCCAAATGGCTTCTCAATTATTCAGAGATGCAAGGGCTACACAAGTAATGAACAAGATGAGTGAAGGGGCTGTGGTGATAAAAAATTGGTTTCTTGCAATTGTATTAAAGAAGGCTGAGACAGTATCCTGGAAAGTGACCCAGCAACATCCATGCTGTCCATTCTAGTAATGTGGAGTTTGATTCTTCACTCCATTTGGTGTTTTGCCTCCCTCAGTAATGAACATAAAGTCAACATGATAGCCAGAGTGTGATATGGTAAATTCCATACTGTAGCAATCTTCTTCGGTAATAATAGCTAACGACAAACAGTGTTCTATTTTCTCCTACTCTTATGCTTAGAAATGACCACCATTTCTTTCATACCACCATTTTCCATTTATTAGCAATAACAGAGGAAATACCAATAGCACCAATTCAAAATGAATCCACATGACGTGTTTTATCCTTACAGCTGTAATAACTAGTAACTAACATGGATTGGAAAGCACTTCACAAATGTAAAAAGTGCTGTACAGATACATTATAATTATCATCCATTAATAAATTAGCCCGATTCTCCTAGTTCAAAAGGCACGTAAGGTCAGATACATGGGCTTCAGTGGGGCAAAATGATCACAACCTACAATGTAGCAATGGTTCACATGTGTTGGCAACAAGTTTTACCCCATGCAATCCTGCAGAGCTGAAGTTACACACCCTTCAAAATATGGGAGAATGAAGCTAAAAGTAGACAAGACAGTTTTTTTAGATTTAATGCTTTTTTAAAATAAGACTCCTATTTCTTTAATATTAATGTTTAAATAGATAATGTAACTAATCAAACTTCTAAATTGTACATTAGAACAAAATTAAAATGCTTATTTAAGGTAACAGTAATTCTATTATTTTCTATGAGCTGCTATTCCTCATATCATTAGAATTTCAAGGCATTCTGCAACTTCAAGGAGGTCAGATTGGTAAAATTTGTGCTTGCATACCCTTGGGAATATTTTCAATATTAATTCCAAAATTGTTACTAGAAAAAAACAGCTTTATCCATTCCCTTGCCAGCAGGCGTCTTGGCAAGAGATGGCTCTTGGCTGGACCATAAATAAAATTCCTTGAATCACCAATATCTTGATTTAAGAAAGAAATTTTACTGTGTCTTTCATACACAAAAGCTGGTTAACAATGGTTAAAAAAAATACTACTCCACTTTTTCACAGGTGTACAAAAGGAAATATAATGAAATTACATTCAACAATAAAGCTTAAAGTTCACTCTAGGTAATAGTTGCATTAACATTCACATACACAAGCACAGAGTAAGTATATTTCAGGAGTCTTATAATAGCATACAGCATACATATGGGAGATTGATTTCAGGTAACATCATAGGTGTTAGTAAGATTAGCAATTCAGTGTTATAGAAAAGGAGAACTAAACCAAAGAGAAGGTGTAGGCTAGCACACCAAGACAAATCACAGAATTAGAAGATTGAAAATTCTGCTCACTGTATGTATGAGAAAACACCATTTTTCTTCAATTTCTGGGTTTTGATATAGTTAGAGAAGGTTGTGTATTCAAAGTGCACGTAATTGATTCTTAGAAAAGAGAGAAAGATCCTTTTATTTAATAATTAATACATGCAAGAGGCAGCCCCAGAGTGACCTGAAAGAGTAAAGCTGTGATTGGCAGGTGGCCGATATATAATACAGATGTTTCAGGCAATTCTCTTAAAGCACTTCTGTAGCAGCAATGATCATTTAAATGGCTGTAGACTGAATTCTCTTTTGAGGAGAGTTTAGGGGAATTGTACTCATATTTCTCTTTATAGATTTATAGTTATAGACTTTCTGTTTTTTAAATAAATCTATCAAACAACAAACAGCATAAGGTGAGGTGTTGGGGGTTTCTTTTTTCTTTTGCTTTTGCATATGTATTATTGGAAAAGGATCTGGCCTTTTCATAAACATGTGTGCAAAAGAATTTTTAATAAAGTGAGCACAGGACATATATAGAAAACACATCAGATCTGCTTCTGTTGCCCTGGCTGTCCCTCTGTTAAACGCTGACCTGTTGGCTTGTAGGTATAATACAGGCTTTAAGTATAACAACACCACAGCCAACAGACTCTGGGGACTTCTAAAGCCTTGTCAGTGGGGGTAGTTTTGTCTCCTAGAGGGTGGTCACCACCTCTTGAATTGTAAGATTTAGAAAGTCTGGTCCCTTTTAGTTTCACATTTCCCCTCAGACTGATAACTCATGCAGTTTATGTGCATTTGTTTCCCAGCCCTTTTTGTACCACCTAGCCTAATCTGGCCCATTCCAGCCAATGTCTGGCACTCTCATACCTGCAGTGGCCACAAACACCCAAGCTGCTCAATCTCAAAACCTTTCAGCCTGCCCTGCAAGTGTCATCAAGACAGGATCCCCGGAGCACAGGGCAGAGAGTCCAACCTCTCACTGGCGGGGCTGGGAAGCCTCTCCTTTGCGGCGGAGGAGAAAGGAAACTTGGGTCTGCTTTTTAGGTTCTGAAAACAAGCCAGAGTGGAGAGAAAGAGTTAACACCAGACTTAGTAAAGCTTTAAAGACAAAACCCGATAAATGAGATCTAGACAGACACAGGGAACTTTGTGCAGATGTCTGAGGTCTCTAAGAGGGCTCATGTGGATAGGAAAAAGGAGCAGGGAGTTGCTACATGGGAGAGATTTGCCATTATTAGAAAAACTGGCTAAGTGGCTTTTTTCCATTCGATGACCTCACTGGTCACTGTTGTCAGTCGTGCTGTTCCCTTTCTCTTTTTTCTCCTGGGTCTTGTTACCCTTCTTCTTTTTCTTCTTTTTCTTGGTCTCCTCCTTTTTGCCGAAGGTTATGAAGTCACTTTTGTCAATTTGGTTGTTAGTAGGCTCCTGCCGGATGGAGATGATTGCAGGAGATCCTGGGATAATGAATTTGTCTGGCAACTCACCGGGACCGGATTGTTTGGGGTTGCCTGGTCCATATTTAAAGGTCCAGCTGTTGCTGTTGACACCAGCACCGACTGGAGGTGACACCTCTCCCGCCTCTGGTTCTGAAAGAAAAAGCATAATGAACTAGTAACAGGGTAGACACATGTCCTTAATGCCACACCACTTGTAGAGTACAGGAGAAGCTACACAGACAGGCTGGACTCCCCCAAATCATGGATTATTTCTTTGAGCCTGAAGGCAAGGCCAGTGCTTAGAAATAAGTAGGAGGGCAGATTTTCTCACCAGGATGTCCAGGAATCTAGTTACCTAATAACATATTTTTGGTTCTTTGTAAACATTTTCCTAAAGAATATGGTTGTGATTATCTTACTTGGAAATGGGATAAGAAATACTGGGTTAAAACAGAATAGGCTATTTTAGTGTATGGATTAGAGAAAATTTTGGCTACAAATGTATTTTAATGCCTACTCTATCTAAAACAGAAGAGAAATTTGATGAATCAATTATTTCATCCTAATTTTAATAAATGAGGGGTGGTGGGATGGAGCAGAGAAGTAGGAATAAGTGGGGGTATAGAGGGACACTATACAGTGAAAGAGGATGGAATTCTGTTGTAAATTGCACCGATTTGTTTGGATAAAGCATTGGGAGCTAAATGCACTTTCCAAATCAAGTTCCCTCTCTCAATGTACTCATAGCCTAGTTGCGACATACACTTAGGCAATTGTAAACCAATTTAATACACGCCAAAACAAAGGTTGTATAAAGTATTGTGGGATTCTAGAGGAGAAAACTGGTAACTATACTTGAGAAAGTTAGAGGATATTCCTGAGGACAGGTGAAATCTGCAGAGTCTTAGGAAAATGATTCTGCATCCCCAGGGGTCTTCAATGCAAGACTTTCCCAAGAGTCCAGTAGGAAGACGCACCATAAAGTGTATCAATGACTTCTGGAAAAGTAAAAGTCAGAACTAGAGAGGAAGAATAACGGACTGTCTAGGCAAAGTGATCCCCATGGCCGAGACATTGGAACCCTTTCACATAACAGTAGTTCTTATGTATCTGCTGCTTCTTGGTGGACAGGTGAATAGTTCCACCAAATTGTTTATGCTCAATTCCAGTTTGGGGGTGTCTACATCTGCTATTTCCACTTCCTCACTTTCTCACTTCCTATCACTTCTCAGTGTCATCTAATTTGGTGTCCCTGAGCATTATTTTTCTAACATTGCTCATGTCAAGTTCACTATATTATTTCCAAAATTAAAGGTCACATTTTAATCCTCATCAAACCTCTCTTAGCAGCATTTGTCTCCTCCTCCTCCTCCTCCTTCTTCTTCATCTTCATCTTCTTCATCTCTTCTCCTCTTTCTTCTTTAAGAGAAAGCATCTCACTCTGTTGCCCAGGCTGGAGGGCAGTGGTATGTCATACAGTACTGTAACCTCAAACTCTGCACTCAGCAATCCTCCCGCCTCAACCTCCTGAGTAGCTAGGGCTACCGACATGCACCACCACGCCCAGGCAATTTTTAAATTTTTTTTTTTTTTTGCAGAGATAGAGTCTCACTATCTGGCCTCAAGCAATCCTCCTGCCTTGCCTCCCAAAGTGTGTCAACCTCCTTTTGAAACACTTATGTCTTATGAATTCTTTGCCACATAGGAGAACAAACCCCACAGGTTCTTAGTTGGACCCAGTTACAAAAGACATTAAAAAGAAACAAACAAACAGATGTTTATTTATATTTATATCTCTTATATACATGAGAGACACCAAGAGAATGAGTAGTACTCCAAGAGATGGCTTTGAATTCTAGCTTATACAGCAACTTCAACAAAGAACAGTGAATTTGCAGAGAACTGACAAGACAAAGGGAAAGGACTTTGAGTCTTTTGGGTGGCTACTTAGCAGGAAGCAAATAAATGGCAGATGAAAACTGGTTACTAAAGTTTGTTAATGTAGATTTCTCTGGTACCATCGCCAGGCCTACAAGAGTCTAATGTTGTCTTTAGTAGTTAGCCTTTGTTCTCCCTGGTGGTATTGGTGGTAGGAGGAGTAAGATACCTTTTATCTTTGTAAATCTATGTTCTTTTAGGAAAATAGAGGACAGAGAGCTTTCGTGTATCTGCTTCTTCCTAACTGCCTTCAGCTTTGAAAATTCTTCATATTTTCGGGAGGCACATTCTGGTTCCCCTGTAGTCAAAACATACTGTCTTTTCTTTGTCATCGTCCTTTGCCGGATCTTCCTCACCTATGTGTTTAGAGCTTCCTTGGATTTGGCCTAAGACTCACTTCTCTAATTACTCTCCATTCTCTCCTTTTGGGATCTCAGCTATATCTGTAGATATAAATACCATTTAAATATGCTGATGAGATGCAGATTTATATCTGAAGCCCAAATATCTCTCTGTGCTCCAATCTCGTGTATCGAACTGCTTATCTCATATCTCTGTGTGGAGGTCTCACGGGCATCCTTACTAAAGGAATCACAAACTGAACTCTTCCTTGCTTCATCTATTCCTTTCTAAATCGGTCCAGTTTCAGTAAATGACACCCCATTCATCCCATTGCTCAAGCCAGGAAGTTCCAAACTATTCTCCATTTTTCTCTATTCTCTTCTCTATTCTTCACTTATAATACATCAGAAGACCTGTCATTTCTGCCTCTGAAGTATACCTTGACTCCATCCTCTTCTCTCCAGTTTCACTGCAAAACTCCTCTTCTTCAGGACACTGTTATCTCTTATATGAATTACAGCAATGGCCTCCTCCATATTCATACGCCTCTGTCTAATCTCCACACAGTAGGCAGAGTCATCTTTATTCTTTAAAGTCTTTTCTCTCTTTTTAAAATTTGAAGTATGTCATACATATAGTAAAATCTTTTAAAAATAGAAATCAGATTATATCATTCTTCTGCTTTAAATTATTCAAAGATTTCTACCGCCTTGAGAAAAAAAAATCAAACTCCTTACTGTGGTATATAAGCCCTTGCAAAAAAAGTTATCTGATGTTTTTGGCTGGACAAGGTGACTCACGCCTCTAATCCTAGCTCTCTGGGAGGCCAAAGCTAGGGATCCCTTGAGCTCAGGTGTTCAAGACCAGCCTGAACAAGAGCCAGAGCCTGTCTTTACTAAAAACAGAAAAATCAGCTGAGTGTGGAGATGTGTACCTACAGACCCAGCTACTTGGGAGGCTGAGGCCAAAGGATGGATAGGCTGGAGCCCAGGAATTTGAGGTTGCTGTGAGCTAGGCTGAAACCATAGCATTCTAGCCTGGGGCAACAGAGTGAGACTCTGTCTCAAAAAAAAAAAAGCTTAGGCTTTTTTCTTCTCCAATCTCATCATCTTCAAATCTCCCTTTACCTTTTCTTTCAGTACCTCAAATGCCCTTTAACATTGGTTTTTTTTTTTTTTTTTTGCTTTTATTTTTGTTTTTAAGACAAGATCTTGCTATGTTACCCAAGCTAGAATGTGTAGTTATTCATATGGGCGATCACAGATACTGCCTCCTGGGCTCACGCCTGAGCCTCCTGAGCAGCTAGAACTATAGGCACACATTTTTTTGCCTCAAGATCATTACACCTATGGTTTCCTTTTGTCTTGAATGACCTCTTGTCTGTGCTTAGCATGACTTCTCATTCTTCAAGTCTGTGCTTAAATGTAAGCTCCTCATAGCCAGGCAGCATCCCCTTCACCAGTTAGTCACTGTCACTGTAAGCTTCACAAAGGCAAGAAATATATCTGTTTACTCAACAATGTGTAACCAATACCTAGCATAATTCCTGGCCCACAACAGATATTTAATAAATATTTGCTGGATAGATGAATGACAAGACCAATATAAGAAGTGGTGCCCACTCTTTAGCAAACCAAACAACTCTCCACTGACAGTGATGCCTGATCCTTAGCACACTGAGCTCAAAAAATGGTATCACATATGGAAGTTACACATGTATATGGTATAGCTAAGGTTATATATGAGTAGGAAGGCAAGATAGGATATTGCAAATTCATTGCAGGCGGTGGGGAGAGGCAGCAAGAAGCTTTCCTCTCTCCTCCAAACCCCTTTCCTTATACCATGATTCCCCGGCACAGCTGGCACTATGTCACTATGGAGATGAACAATAAATATTTTTCCCTGAGATTGATTTCCTTGATCTATCTAAGATAATCAAATTTGCAACTAAACTTAGCCAGAATCTGCCTGTTTACCTTATGTTCCCTAAGAGACTGAAACAAAATTGAGAAATATATTTAAAAACCTCTGATTTGGCGCCGAGAATTGGGTTTCAGCACCACTCCACAGTCATTTAGTTGCCCTCACAGAGCCCAGGATGGAAATTTTTCTTTAACCATAGCCAGGACTCCACATGAGTCCTAAGGACTGTCACCCAGAGACTGCAGAGCCCAAAGATATCTTCATCTTGCAGAGCTAAAGGACATTCCTGGTTGTGTTTATTGGCAGAGGGAGCCTTTCACAGCAGGACTGCCAAGAATTAATTGGCTTCTTTTACATGTCACTGAGCTTCCCCGGCCTTTGCAGGGATTCTTGGTTATATCTGACTCAACCTAAACTCCAAGAAGTAATCAGAGATCTAGTCAGGTGAATCCTCCACTTGTCCAGCTTCTGCACAGCAGAACAAGATGTTTCTTCAGCCCCTCACAGGCCACTGTGCCTAACCTGTTCTAGTTACTGCATAAGCAAACATTTTTGAGTGCTCAGCAGCATCTGAACTCATTCACAGCTCAAGGATCCAACCAACAACATTTTCTGACCTCCTGAAAAGGAACATTTACTGAGTTCCTTTTGTCTAAGAGCACTGAAGACACTTGACTGACTTTGCCTACAAAATGTTGTGCCACCAAGGCAGAATCAAGGAGGATACTCCCTTAGGAAGAAGAAGAGAAAGGAAGAAGCACATTTCTGTATCCCCTGCCCCAGCTGGGGGCAGTCCCAGCAAATGGTCAAACAAGGAAATGTCTTCTTTTAGTGCCACCTCCTTTCCCTTCTCCTGGGATTTCCCACAAGTCCCCTCCCTTTTGCTCCCAGGGACCTAGCTCACTCTCAGACAAAGACTGAGATGGAGTCAAGACCCACTGAATGGATCTATTAGAGCCTGGAATGGGGATTTCAGAACCCCAGCAAGCTGGCAAGGGGCTGAACCTTTAGGCAGAGGCCTTCCCAGATGTTCGGATTACATCCCAATAGTACTTAAAAGTTGTTTGGGGTGTTTGTTGTTCTTTTGTGGGATTGTTTGTTTTTTGCTATCCTTGGTAGACCAGAAGGATTTAATAGGTTTTTTTGGTGTTTGTTTTGTTTTGTTTTTGAGACAGAGTCTCACTCTGTTGCCCTGAGTAGAATACCATGGCACCATCATAGCTCACAGCAACCTCAGTCTCTTGGGTTCAAGTGATCCTCTTGCCTCAGCCTCCTAAGTAGCTGAGACTATAGGTACCTGCCACAATGCCTGGGTAGTTAGTAGAGACCAGGGTATTGCTCTTGCTCAGGCTGGTCTGGAGCTTCGAAGTTCAAGGAATCCTCCCACCTTGGCCTCCCAGAGTGTGAGGATTATAGGCATGAGCCACTGCACCTGGCCCAGGATTTGGATTTAATAGTTTTAATAGAGTGTAATCATAAGTATTAAAAATGGTTATCTTTTCTTCCTTTTTTGTTTGTTTGTTTGTTCTGGCCAATTTTTTCACAATGAGTAGGAATGCATTTTAAAATTGGAACAATACATATTTTTATAAAACCACATAGATCCTTATTTTATCTTTGCCATCTGGAAGTAGCTAGCCACTACATGTTATCCTATGATTCACTTTTGGCATGTCCCTTAGGCATTGCCAGGGGTCTTTTCACAAAATTCTCAACTTTCCTTTTGCACATTAAACTAACCCTGGCTGCCTAAATTTATGGACTAAGAACAATTGGGCTGAAGGCTTTGCCAATATAAATGCCAGGAAAAGTCAAGAACATTGTGAAGCAAATTCCAGGTTTGTAAAGTCACCTTCAACCCCCATTCTGAACTGTTCTGGACAATCACTAAGGTCAAGAGGAGCTTTCTGACTTACACTGATTTTCCCTGACAGAAGGAACATAAAGTCATTTTGGCCAGAGATACTACTACTTTCAGGAAAATTCTCAGAAAGGCATGGGCAGAGAATGTTGGAGGATGTTTAGTTTTCTTTTCCTTTTTCCATCTTGCTTTGTTTTTCATTCTTCAGGGCCAGGTCTGGCTCTATCACTTACTAGTGCATAGTCCTAGGCAATTTATATAAGAATCTTTGAGCCTCAGTTTCCTCATTGGTCAAATGGATATGATCACCATCCTGTTTACATCATAGTTATCAACATAGTTACTATTTACTGTGCCCTTCCTATACGTGGGGTACAGAGTTAAGCAGATGTATATGCAATGTAGTTTTTGGTCCTGACAAGAACCATATGAAGTACATACAGTTAATGTCTATGTCTATGTTATAGATATGTCTGTCTTATAGATGGTGGGATTAAAGTCACATGATTACTCACTGGTGGAGCCTGTGACTCAAATCTAGACAGTCTAATTCAAGCTATGAGACACATCCTCAGCCACATAACAAGGTTCTTTGAAAATCCTAAAGCGTTACAAAATCGTAGCAATTATTATGGTTATTATCTATTTTGTTACCATTTGAGAGACACAAAATGCAGAAAGGAGCTGCTAAGCCAGAATCAGTTGTAAGGAGTAAAGGTGGGGGAAGGGTGTGGATGCCGCCCAGTCTCCAGGTTGCAGCCCCGCCCCTTCGCTCCCCATTCATCCCTTTGTTACTAGCTCGGGGATTTCAGTGCTAAGGTTAATAAACAGCTTCCAGAAAACCCATCATTTTGATTAAAGCCGGGGACTATCCTGCCAGACAGCACTCTGGGGCCTGCCTGCCGCCCACTCTGCTAAGTCAGTGCAGCCAGCAGAGGCTATTGAATGATTACAGCCGTTTCCGGTCCAGCCTGATAGCTTCTCTGGACTGCTCTTTCCCCTGGCTGCCCAGGGAAATGTCAGGGCAGTGAAGGCTCTGCAGACTCTGGGTTTGCAAGTGAACATCCAGGCTTTTTGCTCCGGTACAGTCCATCTCTCCTCCTTCCTAGTTTCCACACGCCACTCAAGCCAGCCAGCCACTGCAGTCAGCTCCAATTTCGTTTGTGCCTTCTTGGCTTTAGGCAACCATTCTTTCTCTCTCTCTCTCTCTTCTCCCGCTTCTCTCTCTTTCTCTTTCTCTCTCTCTCCCCTTCCCCCTCTCTGCCCCTCTCTTCCCCTCTCCCCTCACTCTTTCCCATCGCCCCCCTCCTTCCAGAATTTGGCTGATTGTAGAATTAGGTATATGATGACCCTCACCAAAAGGCAAAAGCCATTCACCATCAAACTGCTGAAAGACTGGGTGTTTATTAATAAAACAGCTCGCACTTCCTCCCGTTGTTTGCGGATCGGTGCACAAGCTCCGCCTTCCCCCAGACCCTGCCAATCCTTTATGAATTGCGTAAAGCTAATCTGAGTAATCACAGCCCACGCAGGAGAATCTGGTCTGAAACTCAAGTCCTGTCCAGGATCGGCAAGAGGGGAAAACTAAAGCCACCTGGGCTAGCATTGCCATTATTTCCCTGCTGCTTCTTAGTCTTTCAATTGACAGTGGAAATAATTTTCCATGGAAGCAAGGGAATGAAAAAATATACTCCCTTTTCTATGTAACATCTTAGTCTCCGTAATCAGAATACCTAGGTTTAAACCTGACTACATCATGTCAATTATGTGATGTTTAGGAAATTATTATTTTATTTTTCTGGGCCTCAGTTTTCGTATGTAAAGGAGATAATAGTATCCCCTCCCCCACAGGATTGTTACAGGATTAAATGTAATTATCCTTACACAGCACATGGCATAGTGACTAGCACAAAGTAAGAACTCATTAAATTTTACTTGTAAATGTGATAAGAGCAGCAGAAGATTTATTTGTTTAAGGAGTATTGATTTCTTATTTTGGGTTAGACAGTTTGATACTTTGCATATATATTTATTTAAATTTAAATTTGCAATTAAAATTATTATAAATTTATTTATTCAAACATATATTTAAAGAACATGTACTTCATAGGTAAGAAATATGAAGGCTTAAATTGCAACAAGATGATTTGTCCTGAACCACCCAAGAATTTGATAATGAAGGTGAAAAATTGTTCTCTCACTGATTCTCTGACTAAATAATCAATTTTTTTTTTTTTTTACTTATGAAGCCTTGCAATGGGGTGGAGACAGAGTTGAGGTCGATTTGGGTCCCTCCAGTACTTGAGAAGAACGTGTGTGTGTGTGTGTGTGTGTGTGTGTGTGTGTGTGTGTGTGTGTGTGTGTGTGTGTCAGAGAGAGAGATGGGGAGGCTGATTTGATATCACTCCTCAGAGGCTGCTGGAACTGCTACTTCTGGCTGTTTCACCCACTCTGGGTGGGATGAGTTGATGTGGAAGAAGATTTTGTGGCTGTTTGGTACTCCGGGCCACAGCTGGGCTAATTTTCAGTAATCTTAGAGCGGAAGAGATAAATACACTTGGCATATTTTTAAAGCTACAGCTCTTGCTTTGTGCCCAAAATAACTCTGCCATTTCTAGGGTAAGAGCATAAAGACATCATATGCTGCAAACCCAGATTCAAACACTGGAATGGCTAGTCTCAAATGTTCCTAGCTCTCCATAGTCAGCTAAAAAAAAATGATAATAATAAAAAATCACATTTCTTCTTTCCGTGATCCCTCCCAACCCAGGGGGGATCAGTCTGCATAGTTTTCTCTACCTTATTCCCTGGTCATTTCCTGGACCTTAGCAACCAGGATCTAGGGAGGGCAATTTCCCTTTATAGTCTCTTCTCAAAATATCCCCTATTCAGTCAGCTGTTATATCCAAAGGGTAATTGAATGTTTTAAATGTGGATTCGGGGGTCACACAGACTTGAATGGGAATCTCACCTCCACCATTTATTACCTAACCCTGAGCATGTCTCTTGGCCTCTCAGCTCCCATTCTTTCATATGTAAAATAAAGATAACAATAGCCATTTAATAGGATTGTGAGTATTAAAAAGAGACAAGGCTTACAAATCATATAAAACAATGTCTGCCATGCAGAAACTTGGAAATAAAGAATGAGTAATATTACTACATAGTATTCCTAAAGGAATTCCCAAATGCCACTTTAACTATCAGTTACTTCCAGAAACTCTGTTTTCCAAGTACCTTCCTCCCTTTGGGCTCTGCTCCTCCCAGGGATCATTGAAGACTCCCAGCTGTGAAGTTTTCTAGGCAGAGGTGGGGAACCAGAGGCCCTGGGACTTTCTGGATCCTTTTCACTAAATCCAAATTTTACAGAACAAATCCCCCCCCCTTTTGTTTTTTTGAGACAGAGCCTCAAGTTGTCACCCTGGGTAGAGTGCGTGGCATCACAGCTCACAGCAACCTCCAATTCCTGGGCTCAAGCGAGTCTCCTGACTCTGCCTCCCAAGTAGCTGGGACTACAGGTACCCGCCACAACGCCCGGCCATTTTTTGGTTGCAGCGGTCATTGTTGTTTGGTGGGCCGGGGCTGGATTCGAACCCGCCAGCTCAGGTGTACGTGGCTGGTGCCTTAGCCTGTTGAACCACAGGTGCCGAGCCCAGAACAAATCCCTTTATTAAAAGGGGTGCAGCAGGGAAAGATGAAGCTTTTCTTGACTCTTTTGGTGCTTAAAAGAGAATAATCTTGAAATTAGAAGGCTGCATGTTCCCAGCTGGGATGAGCCCTCTGAAGAAGGCAATGAAGGAGACTACTTAGAACTGGTAGAAAGCACTTTTGGACTAGGTACCAAAAGATTTGGGTTCAAATCTCAGCTTCATCACTCTGCTTTCTAGTATTTTCTATGATAATATTTGGTTGACATTGACTTGTAGTTTATTCATCTATGAAAGGATATTAACAACCACTACCTCCCAGAGGCATTGTTATTAATTCAATTAAACTTATTTATTATTTACAATAAATGTGACATTATGCAAAGAATTAGTAATGTGGATATGAGTAATATTAGAACGGGTACCCGATTCTCAAAGAGCTACAATGTAGACAAGTAAATGAATAAGTACAATAATAGTTTTAAAGAAGAAACAAGGTAGAGAAACTCTGGCATAAAGATGACATTAAACTTTCTAAAGATAGTATGTGCAGTAGTTAAAAGCACAGCCCCTAAAGCAAAATGGTCCTGCTTCAGCTCCTGGTCATACCACCTACTAGATGCCTTAGGGACCTCAGTTTTTCTAAGCAGTAAAATAGGTATAATAATAAACTTATCTCTGGTGGTGGTATCCAGATTAGGGAAATTAATACTTATACTTGGCACATAGGTTAAGTGTTTAATACAAGTTAGCTATTACTATTATTATTCATAAGTAAATTCTCTCCTCTTTCTGCCCCAGTATTCTCAGGGGGCTCGGTGATGGTGTCACTGAGTTAAGTGACATACAGCACTATCAGGAGCTGGGGGATCAGACAGAGGTATATAACAAGAGCAATCCAACTCCAGATAAGAGAATGCCAATCTGATATTTTCAGACCCTATGATGCATCAATCCCACTTCTGGAATATATCCTATATAAATACTACTAGGCACGCACAGGTATAAAAATGTGTATTGCATTGTTTACAAAACACAGATGCTACTAGGAAACTGGATAAATAAATTATAATGTAGGCATACAACATCGTACTATGCCCTTTTTAAAGAAGAATGAGGCAAGTGTATAAATACTGACTTAGAAACGTGTCAAAACACATACACACCACACACACACATACATACATGAACTGTGTACTAATATGCATAATGTCATCCCATTTTGCTTTCTCAAAACCTATATAGTCAGGTGTTGCATAATGACATTTCTGTCAATGACATGCCACACATATGACAGTAGCATAAGATTATCAAACTATATTTTTACTGTACCTGTTTTATGTTTAGATACATACATACTTACTATTGTGTTACAATTGCCTGTAGTATGTAATACAGTAACATGCCGTACAGGTTTGTAGTCCTGGAGCAATTGGCTATACCATCTAGGTTTATATAAGTATACTCCATGATGTTCATACAACAAAATTGCCTAATAATGCATTTCTTAGAACATAATCTTTAAGCAGTGCATACAATCTTTAAAAGAGCGAATTCTAATATAAACTTTCCACTTTGGGGCTGGGTGCGGTGGTTCACACCTATAATCCTAGCACTTTGGGAGGCTGAATTTGGAGGATCACTTGAGCTCAGGATTTTGAGATGAGCCTGAGCAAGAGTGAAACGCCATCGCTACTAAAATTAGGAAAAACTAGCTGGGAGTGGTGACTCATGCCTGAGGTCCCAGCTACCTAGGAGGCTGAGGCAAGAAGATTGTTGGAGCCCAAGAGTTTGAGGTTGCTATGAGCCATGATGATGCCAAAGCATTCTACCCAGGGCCACAGAGTGAGACTGGGTCTCTGCCTCAACCCCCCCCCAAAACAGAAAGGAAACTATTCGCTTTGGGTGACAATGATAGTTTCAATAATGATGTCCATGTAATTTCATCAATTGTAACAAATGTACCACCCTGAGGCAGGATATTGATGGTGGGGAGGTTGTATATATGGAGGAATGGGGGGCATTTAGTACCTCTGTACTTTCCACTCAATTTTGCTGTGAACCTAATACTGCTGTAAAAAGTAATGTTGATTAATTTTTAAAAACTGGACGATACACATAAAATCATTAACAGAGGTTGCCTAACAGAAGGAGAGTGGGGCGAAGGGAATAAAACATATTTATGCAAATAATTTTGTATTATTTAATTTTTATACCAATAATGTAATTTTATTTTAAAATACACTAATTTAAAATTTATGCTTATAAAAATTCTGGAGCTACACCTGAAACTATTGGTAGTGGTTACTTCTAGGGAGCATGACTGGAGGTAAGGAGTGAGGTACTATTCATTTTATTTTAGTTCTGTATAGATTTAATCTGTTATGATTTTTATTTCTTTTATAATTAAATCAGAGAAAACTAAAATGAATACTAGCCCAACAAAAGTCATATTCCAGATAGCCTAGACCGAGGATTAGCTATATAATTTTGCAGGGCTTGGTGCCAAAGGAAAATGGGGAGCCCCTTGTTAATAAGTCACTAAGAATTTAAAGATGGTGACAGCGTAACATGTTACCAAGCAGGGCCTTTCTAAACCTGGGGCCCCATGAAGCTAATCTCGCCTGGACCTAAGAGCGAGACCTAGGTTCCACCTTTCATAGGACAACTTGACACTGACTTCTTCCCAAAGGTTTCACGCTGTCTGTCCACATGCTGTTTGTGTGAGGCATGATCATTTCACCCCACAACAAAATGGCTTCAAGCTCTGATTGGGTTCTCAAACTTCTTCTCTACCCTCCCCCCTCAGTTTGTTACAATCTGTGCTTCTTAAAATTTGGCAGCAATCCCAGGCTCTGTGTTGCTGTGTCACTCTCGGCCTTGAGCAACCATTTCTAGGCAAGTAGTGAGATCCCTGCACTGAGGACATAAAATGGAGGTTCTGTCAAGCAGCGCAGCAGCAGGAGGGCGAGATAACAGGAGAGCCCTCTCTACCGCCTCTCCGCCTTCCACTCTCTGTGCACTTCAATACCATTCCACTTAATCCAGCAAAAACATTTGAATCCTACTTACTGTGTGCCAGGCATGATGCTAAGTGCCAGGAGTATCAAATTCAGTAGTAATAGTTCTGATAACATTTTTGATTGCTTACCATAAGTGAAGCACAGTGCTAAGAATTATGCATGCATTATCTCATTTAATCTTTCCAATAGCCTATAGTCTTTCCTCTTTTACACATGAACAAATCTGAGGCACAAGCTGCACAATTATTTCATGATATGACAGGAATTTGAGGCATCACACTGCCTCCCTTAAGAAACTAACATAAGACGAAATTTAAACAAACCTGCCCTTTACTTTCTACATTTTCTCGGACATGATCATGCCAAGTCCATCAGAATTGCCCACTTCTTCTTTTAAAAAATGCAGCATTTACCTCCTTTTTGATTTTCCATTTCTAGACACTCAAATGTTTCCAATTTGGCCAGGTGTGGTAGCTAACTCCAGTAATCCTACAATTCTGGGAAGCTGAGGCTGGAGGATCCCTTGGGCTCAGGAGTTTGAGACCAGCCTGAGCAAGAGGGAGACCCCATTTCTACTAAAAATAGAAAAATTATCTGGATTCTATGGTGGATGCCTATAGTCCCAGCCACTCAGGAGGCTGAGGCAGGAGGATCGCTTGAACCCAGGAGTTCAAGGTGACCAGCTTACCTTACGTAGGGTTTGTATTGATTACAACATAGGTAGAATCTAGGTTCCATTCTGAAGTGACAGGTTCTGGTTGTTTGTCCCAGCTTCCTTCCCTTCCCATGCATGACATTATTGTGGACATCATAATATTTTCATGTAATTTATGTGTATTTCTGCTTTTGCCACTTGATTATGAGGTCAGGTTTGTGTGATATTACTATTTAATATTATATTTGCATCACCTAAAACAGAGCCTGGATTGACATACATGTTAATACTCGATTGTTTGATGACTATAGTCATGTGCTGCTTAATGACAGGGACAGGCTCCGAGATATGCATTATTAGGTTATTTTGTCATTATACAAACATGATAGAGTGTACTTACACAAACCTAGATGATATAGACTACTATGCCTCTAGGCTATTGCTAGCACAGCCTTTTGCTTAGGCTATAAACCAGTATAGTGTGTTAGTATACAGAATACTGTAGGCAATTGTAACACAATGGTAAGTATTTGTATATTTAAACATACATAAACATAAAAAGTACAGGAAAAATATTCTATTATAAACTTGGGACCCCTGTCATATATGGGGTCCACTGTTGACCAGTCAGTGCATGACTGTATGTAGAAAGTTCCAACCAAATTCTATCTTGAAGCCAAGCCAAGGATATTATCAGGACAGGATATTATCTACTTCACTTTTGTGCATGTGTGTGTGTGTGAAAGTGGGAGAGGTTCGGGGGGAGAAGGGAGAATTGGGTGAGGATTGTAAAAGAGGATATTGATAGTAGGGGTTAATGGTGGAATTCTAAGCACCTGGCAAGGAAGTGGTTACCCTAGTGCCCTTCAAATTACAAACATTTAGAAGGCTACTATCGCGGAGGCAAGGTTACGACCCTGAGTGAGAAAAGACCAAAGAAGCTAATTTATATCTCTAAATCCCCAGATTTAGAAAGAACATACCTAAAAGTTCATCCTCTGTAAAGAAATTTCCCAAAGGCAAATACTTAGAATCAATTTACACTTGTTGCAACAGAGGGAAATTGATGTGACACTAATCGCTGACTCAACACAGCCCTACTGACTGCAGACTGCAGGGATAGCAGTTGGATTGACATCTTGGTGGCACAAGAAGCCCCAGGGAATGCTGGCCTCTAGGAAAGGTCTTTCATTGGCCCCACAGCCTAATCACTGTCAGCCACATGAGGGGTAATTTAATCTCTAATCAGAGCTGCTGAAAGTGTGAAAAGCTTTGGAGGAAATTAGATGGTTAGAATCTCAAGGAAGGAGGTAGTAAAAGACTAGGTTGCTAGGCAAAATGCTCCTAAAAGCAAACAAATCCTGAGATAACATGTAATATTGGACAATTAGGTTCACAAATTCATCCTAGAAAGAGAGCTACATACCTCATTGCTGAGTATCAGTATGGTCACCTTCGAAGTACTCCCTTTGGCCATCTGGTGATTGTAGTAATATTCAGCAATGAAATGTGGAGCACTTTTTCTAGGATGAGTTTGTAAACTTAAGTGTCAGACCTTGTATGTATCTGTAGAACTTGCCCCAAATCACCCTATGCCCTGTCCTCAACACAAAAACATTGTTGAGAAAAAGCAGGTGGGATTTAGGAATACTGGGTGAAGTTTTGCCCACATCTCAACCCCCAACACACACATACATACCAATCAGGCTTTTAACTTTCTTTTTTTCTCCTCTTTAGGGAAGTCCTAGATACACATTCAATCTGTTTTCACCCAGTCACAGATGCTAGATACATACAATTTAAGCAGTATACATTGCCCTTGTCTGCGGGCATCATTGCGTACAATGACTTTTCCACTAGCTCCCATGCCTCCAAATTGACTCCTTCTAGATTGGCCTGTGAATGATCCAAAGAGTACTGTCCTCTTCAGTCTATTCCCAACTCTCAGAACAATACTCTTGAGCCTGGGAAAGATCTCTAAACCCTTAACATGATAATGTAATGGGAACTATTTTTCTTCTCTCTCCACATTTCCACCTCTGCTCTAAGAGAAGGTAATGACCACCAAGCCAATACTTCTATCTTTTGAGGGGTGTACTAGGAAGAGAACTTTCTCTTTTTTTATTATTTTTTAAGTTTTTATGTGAGGCTGCAACCATCCAAGCTCATGTTGGCTGGAACTCTTTCCAGAACATTGAAATGGTCTCCTAACTGGTCTCCTTTTTCCTCTAGCCTCTACCTGCACTGACTGATGAATTAATTAAAGTCTGATTGATTAAAGCAGATTTCCCGTACTGTCATCCTCTTTTTATTTTTCATACAACCACTTTATATCAGAGGCAGGCTTTCAGTCCAAGCCTCTGACTGCAGATTATTTTATTTTATTTTATTTTTATTTTAAGTAAATTTATTTCAGGTTAATGTGAGGGTATAAACAACTAGGTGAAAATATTTGATTTTGTTAGGTAGAGCCCCTCTTGTGGTTATGTCACACACACAAAAGGTGTGCCAAACTCCCCACCCCATGCCCATTCAGTGAGAGCACCCCATTGGCCCCTCCCTCATTACCCCTCCCCCCAGCCTGAATTGAAATGAATTTTTCACCTATGTGGGCATGCATTAGGTCATCTACTGGCTTCATATTAGTATTGAGTACACTGGGTATTTGCTTTTCCATTCTTGTGATACTTTACTAAGAAGAATGTGTTTCAACTCCATAGGAAGAAAACTTTTATCTTTAGCTCTTTTTCCTCGCTTACTCTTTCCAAGAAGGAAGAGTAGTTTATTTGAGCTCACTGAAAGCCTGACTTTGAGTGAATCATGCTTCTTGATTGAGCAGAGTTAGTGTCACCAGTCACGGTTCTTTCATGATATATCGTCCTCCTCACCAGTGGGAGCTGTCTATAGCTGTAGATCTGCTACTCTTGCATTTCGTAAGTAAAAGGCCCTGTCATATTCTCTAGGCTAGACCATCTTCACTAAAGATAAAGCTGATTCTGAACTTTAATCCCTTAGTTGACTTCTTGGATCTTTTCTTAATTAGTTAAGATATGGAGGGAAAAGATAATTTTTGTGGAAAACCAATTTTAATTTGTTACAGCAGTCTAAGAAACTAACAGATTTGGTAACTGAAAGTGGGGTGCTGCCTAAAAGTGTGGAAGCGGCTTTTAAATTGGGCAATGGGCAGAGACTTAGAAGAATTTTGAGGATCGTGATAGAGTCTAGATTACCTTGAACAGACTGTTAGTGGAAATATGGATGCTAATGGCTATATTAGAGAAGACTCAAAAAAGTGAAAAGCATACCTAAATTGTCATGAACAGATTGTTGGTACAAATATGGACATTAAAAGTGCTTCCAATGATGGCTTACCGGGAAATAAGGAATACATTATTGCAAGGAAAGTAGATCCTTGGCAAGAACATACCTTGATTTTAGCCCAGTGAAATCCATTTTAGACTTCTGACTTCCAGGACCACAAGATAATAATTGGTCTTATTTTAAGCTATGAAGTGTGTGGTAACTTCTGACCTCAGTAATGAGAAACTAATACAGAACCCTATAGTTGGCCTGGAAGGCATAGTGAATAGTCTTATCCAAATTATGAAGCTTTTCCCTTCACCTTTCATGTGGGACAAAGTATTAATAGTAATATGTTAAGTGTACATGAGGCAGACATTTAAATACTTCCTTTGCCATTGTACTTTAAAATAAATTCAACAATTATATATTAGGCATGATTGTGTGTTAGACATCTTGCTTGACACTGGGAATATAATGGTGAGCGAAAAAATTTGCTAGTTGCATGAATGTAAGAAAGACACTTAATTCTTTATCTGAAATATGGGAAGAATAACATACTTCTCTCTTAAGGCTACTTAAGTATGAAATGCATGTAAAGTACTTTTTCACAGTTCTCAATAAATAGTAACTATTTTTAAGTCTTTTCTCTTGTGCTAAGAGACTATTTCTACAACTCAGGAGGCAACAGTACTGGTTTTAAAGACTTTAAAACTTGACCAACAAAGATCCTCCCACTAGAACATACACTTCAAAATTTTCACCTCAGGATTATTTTTTGCTAAGAAGCTTTAGCTGAGAGAAGAGAATTTCTATATATCCTGGCTCAACGTCAAACACAGAGCCAAATTGACAGCCTCAAAGTTGTCCACCACAGGGCTATTTACATACCTAGTGATGCTCTTATTCCTCCCCAAATCTGGACTCTCTGACATGCAGCTTTATGCGCATCTAATGTATAATAAATCACTCATACCAGCTGAAGCTTCTAGCCTTGCCACAAGCTGTTAGGGTATTCTTCTGACTCCAGGTATTTATGGAAACAAAGATGCAACAGGTGTATTCTTGGATAAGACAGTATCTATGACACAGAGTCCAAAAAGACATGAAAGAAGACTTAAGGAATGTCTTCTCACTATTGAGCTTAGTCCATGATGCCACTTAGAGCAACAGGTCTGGACATAGGATTGGTCCAATGTCAGAAGTAAGCTCAAGCTGGTGGACTTTCTTGGTCCGTTACCAACAAACTTACTTGTTTAGACTTTCTGTACAGGAAAGGCTTTGCTTATTTTTTAAGTTTGTTTGTTGGTTTTTATGTGTAAAGGTAGCTAGCTGTATCAGGGTACATTGTTAGAGACTCAACAGACAAGGGGCACAACTCTTTTTTTTTGAAACAGAGTCTCACTATGTCACCCTCGGTAAAGTGCCATGGCATCACAGCTCACAGCAACCTCAAACTCTTGGGCTAAAGTGATTCTCTTGCCTCAGCCTCCCAAGTAGCTGGGACTACAGGCATCAGCCACAATGCCCAACTATTTTTTTGTCGTAGTTGTCATTGTTGTTTAGCAGGCTCCGGCTGGGTTTGAACCTGCCAGCCCCATTGTATGTGGCCAGCACCCTAACCACTGAGCTATGGGCACCAAGCCACAACTCTAATCATGATAAACTTTTCATCCCTCTTTTTTTGTGGATCTAAGTTTTGTTCTTAAAAGTTACCCTTTCATACCCTAACCTATGCCTCTTGAGTCTAACTCCTGTTTTAACAGTAGCACAGAAGTCTTTTTTGGCATTATAATACCATCTTCAGGACAGACTTCTCCCATCCTTCATCTATCCCAATCCCTCAGAGATATACATTTTAGGCAGGGCTGTTACTGAGGAAGCTCTTGGTCTTACTGAGATAAAAATGAACCCATATCCATCTCTGCTACCTTTCTATGTTCTGATTGTGGGTAATGAGACTCTAAGAACTGAGAAGGAGAAAGGCCCCTTCCAATTCACGCATTCATTTCCAAGATTCCTGCCAATGACTGATCAGGACCCTTCCCTAGAGACCCTTGGTTTCTACCCAGTGCTTGACCTGAATATGTTTCTTCAGATTAGGCAATGATTTTCTCAACCACAAAGTTAACTGCCTCTGTGAAGATATATTCTTCAAGTTCCTTTGGAACCTGGGCTTAGTTCCTCCTAAACTATTTGCCATGAAAGACCCTTGCTGTCACTGGGATGGGCTTTCACTTCTAGTTTACTAGTATCAGTGAGGCTGAGGGCAGGGCTTCCTGAAGCCACAAAACTTAAAAGATTATAAACTATCTTCCTCCTCTGCCCTCAACCCAGGTGATAAGGAGGACTTTCTTGTTCAAACACCTTCCAGAAAGAGTTCCAAGCTAAATAATTCCAGCAATCTTTCCCACAGAATGAAGTGAAGATTCTCTACTTCCTATTTCTTCTTCCCTATACAACTCTCAAACACACAGGTAGCCCATCATCTTTGAGCTTAATAAGGTAGCAGCTTACTCTGAAGACGGTCATTGCCATTGCCCACCCCCCACCCCCAGCCTTTTGTGCCACTAAGGTCTCCCCAGAAGAAACTTGAATCTCCCTTTCAATAAGGGACTAAAAAATTCAGCCATAAAGAATGATGTACAGAGAAAGCCAGAAGGGAGGATAATTCAGAAACTCCTGTTTTATGCAACATTTTTAAACAAAAGAAGAATAAAGTGGATTATGTTTCTAAGATTAGTAAGGTATATTCAAAAGTCGTTTCTCATGACAGTTTTCAGGGGCCAGACTGTATTGCCTCAATGTAGTTGTCAATACAGCAGTAGTACAACGATCAATGGTAACCAAAGAAAACATAATGAGTCTCCATTCCCTGACCCTATATAAGCCTGCTCCTCTGCCTCTGTGGGATTTGAAGGAAACTGCAGGCTAAGAAAACAGTGCTTATTGTACTTTTCTCCTCACTATACCCTCTAAAATATTTGTCCAGGAGTATACATCTGAGTGCACATGAGATTAGACAGTTTTCAGGAAAAATACGATTTCTGTTGTGGGCAGTGTTATGGAAGAAATTCTTTTATTATGTATTACAGCCCCAACCTTAACTATATTCTTCCCAGGGCTACCAATCTGGGGAGAATTGCTGTGAGGGCAATGAGAGAGGGGCAGAAAATACAGGGTAAATAAGGAAAGAACTATATCAGTATCTGTTTACTAAACAGAAATGTTTAATTTCAGAAAACCCAGGAAATTTCCCTTCTAGTCTTTCATTTACATGACCATTAAAAATGAAAGGGGCAGGTTGCTCCTTCAAGAAGGAGATGAAGAAAGCCATGAATGAATGGAGCCAGCAAAGACTTAAGCTTCATGGTTTCTCCTAGGTAGAGGATGCTAATTCCCCTACCCACACCACCTTGCTCCCTCCCTTCAGGCCAGTCGAGAGCAAACCAATTCTTTGCACATTTATCATAAAGTACAAAGAGAACTCCAGCAAACATAATGAGCCTCGCTCCCCCAGAAAGCAAAAGTGTATCTTACAAGGACTTACTTTCCTCAGGTAGAGATCGCTAAGCCAAGCTGGCACTCCTGGGCCATCAGAAAGGTGAGAGTAAAGGATACGGACAGGAAGGAGCTGTCCCACTCACACAGATCCCTGATCTCATTTTTTTTCCAAATAAGGATATGCACACACCTCCCAGGACTGTCGTTGCCATGACAACAGCAGAAGCTGAGGTTGAGCAGGTTAGTGGAACAGCAAGCTTTCTAAATTCTCCAACAAGGCCTGACGCTGCACTCACTCACAAAATGGAAAAATTCATGTTGACAGTTCTCCCAAACAGATTCCAAAAAACTTAAGAATCGTGATTTCTTTCACGGAAAGAATCAGAGATGAAGTCTGTGTGTAGTCTCTCTGCAGGAAGTTGGTTTTCACAAAGGCAGGAATCCCTAACACAAATAATAACACAAATGCCCATGTAAAACTAGGGCACATAAACTGTGTCCATTTTCCACAGAGTAAAAGGATGTGGCAAACGAGGGCAAGAGTAATCCCCTAAGGAAACAAAGACAGGCCCTTAAAAAATAGTCTTTTCTATTACAGGTCTTCCCACAGAGACTCCTTGGAACAAGTTAGGTCTAAATTTTAAAGTTGAAGGATAGACTCATCCCTTGGAAAAATCATTTAAAAACTATATTTAATAAACACTTATTGTTTTGCAGGCTCTGTAATATGTGAGCATTACCTCATTTAATTCCTGCAACAACCCTATAAGGTAAACACCCCTGTTATCTCCATTTTATAGAGAAATAAAAGGAGAATCAGAAAAGTTGAGTAATGGTCCCAGTAATATACAATTGCTGAGTGGCAGAGGTAGAATTCAAAAAAGGGTCACTGACTCCAGGGCTCGAGCTCTTAGCAATTATCTCTCTGTTATGGGGAAAGTCTCCCTGTTTCTTGCAAGAGTCATAAACAGATGCCTTTGCCTCTAAAGATATTAGACAACCTTGGTAATATTAACTCTATACTAATCCTTAAACGTTAGGGTGCATAGGGATAACATAATAAGCTTATTAAAACACAAATTGCTAGGCCCCATTCTAAAAAATTCTGATTTGACAAGTCTAGGGTAAGGGGCCTGAGAATTTGCGTTTCTCATGTATTGTTGGCGCTGCTGCCCCAGGAGCTACACTGTGAGAGCTGTTGTCTGGTGAGGTGCTCCCACCATGCCTCAGTGCCTTAGCAACTTCCCCTATCTAATTAACCTTTTACTATTTAGTCCCAGATCCCCTGGGGTCAAATTTGACAAACAGTGCTGTGTTTTGGAATACTCCACACTCTTTTGAAAATAGTATCTACAACTCCAAATATACTTTACTATTGCCTGAGGTAAGTCCTGAGACCCCATGAGACATAGGAAGAGAAGACTAGAAGGACCAATAGGAGATTGCAAAGCAGCCTGGCCCACCGAAGCCAGATTAGTCCCCTCACCTGCAGGTCTCTTCATAACCTCTTGAGAGAGTCTCTCTAGGAACTGCTCACAAGAGAGCATACGCTAAAACCTCTTCAGAGCATTCACAATGAGAAGTTAAAGAATTATAACACAAGTGACTGGCCCTTAATGCCCCTCCCCCCAAACACATTCCTCCATCTGACCCAGAGGCTGTAGCTCTATTCCATGCATTCTCTATTTAGCTAATTTTCTCTCTCTGCTCAGTCTCAAGGGAAGCTGAAAGGAAATAAGAAAGCTGGTGGTCCAGGTCTGCTCACACAGAGGTAAAGCCAGAGAAAGGGCCCAGTAATTAGGTTTAACCAACTTAATGCCTGACTTGTTTATCTTGCGGAAAACATCACTTAGTGATGGCCCCATTGTTCCCTTCAGAGTGTGGCATCTTTATTCTAGGCTTTTGCAGACTGTGATCATAAATGAACAGTTTAGTAACAAAGGAAAAGTATTCATCGATGGAGGAAAAATGTCAAAAAACACACGTCGGTGAAGATGAATGCAAAGCGGGCCCACTCCCTTTATGCCCACGGCTGCAGCTGTTGCAAGTGCTGGTGTAAGAAGGGCACTAAATGGCTGCTTTGTGGGACCAGCTTAGACACAGCTAGGAGGAGACTCATGCACCAGAAAGAAGCCTTTTGGAAACAACTACGCCTTCACCATGAAGCACTAAGGACAAAAGAATCAATAAAAAATAGGCTTTATTTGCAACCGGAAACAATTAAGTTTTCCAGAGCATTTTTCTTTTCGTCATACAGCAACTCTAATAAATCTGCCTCATTCCATCTCCAGAAGGGTGTTTGGGGGTGACTAAACTGTATAGAAATCAGGATGATCCAGACAAACTCAGAGAGTCTGTGTTTGGGCCTACAAATAAGAACTACTGCATTCTGGCCACCAGCTATCAGCCAAGGCCATTATCATAGATGGTACAAAACAAAAGTATACCAGGGGGAAAAAAAGATTATACTCTTTTTTCTTTTTTTTTTTAATGCCTTCATGATTCTTCACGCACAAGGTAGATTGTACACTTATTAATGCTACATGCATATGTGTCAAGCACAGTATTCAGCTCTTTTTTTCTCCCTTAGTTCTCATGTCAGTTCTCAATAAAATAGGTATATTACTATTACACTCAATTTGTAGAAAGGGTAATTTAGGCAATTTGTCTATGCTTACTCACCAAGTAAGTCTGAGATTAGAATTCAACTCAGATTAGACTCCAAATTGTAATTTTAATCTTTATGCTATATTCCCTTCAAACAGTGCAGAATATACACTAAATCCTAAAACCTTAAAGTGCCAAAAAGGGCAGAAGGCAGAGGAGAATCCCTTTAACTTTATATCGCTGATGTGGAGGTATGTCGGCAAGTATAATTATGTCACCGTGGAGTAACCAGAAGATGTAAACTCTATCTGGCACAGCCCATGAGGACTGCAACTCAGATGTCAATAGCCAGGCATGGTGCTGGATGAAAGCAATTACACTAGAGGGGCTGGGACTGTAGAGAAGGGGAACAATAGAGACTCCTTCCTTATCTCTGTCAAAAAGATGGGTTCTTTTTGAATCCAAAAGATTTTTTAAATCCAAAGGGGAGAACTGGGTCAGATGGAAGAAATAATAGATGGTACCTATTTCCCACTTGCCTGAGAATACCAACACAGCAACCAACATCAGCAGGGGGAGGGAAAATGTATTTAAAGTTAGTTCTTGGCTCACCAGAGAGACCTAGGATGCCTCAGTGAGAACAAGAAAAATCCTGAAATGAAGGCAGGGTAGAAAGGCATAATTTCATGTGGCTACTTTAGCTGAATAGTTTTCACTTTCCCCAAAGCCTCCTCAGCCTACAACACTTGGCAGCCCCAAATCACTTTCTCCTCCAACACTTCTCTACTCCGTCATTGGCACTGTGGGTATAGATTTGTCAATGAACTATTTTATGTTCTTCCCCTTGCCATCTGGCAGTATTAGCACTCTAATGAATTGCTTCAACTTGTGTATTTTTTAAACAAATGTGACTTTTAGTTAATTGTGCAATATTCATAAATAGCAAATGCTGGCTGATTAGAATCAACAAAAGCCCTTAGAGTTGCCAACAAAAATAGGCATTTAACTGCACATTACTTGGATAGCCTAATCATTAGAAAGGCACCTGATTATTTTTTGAAAGAACTTTTTATACACATAACCTATGTTATCTGTTGTATGCATTTATGTATTTGAATTTGGATGGACTCTTGCAAACCAGCCATGCTAAGAATATAAGTGCTAGATACACTTGGATTTGGAGCTAGACACATTTGGTTTTGAATCCTACCCTCTGTCACTTACGAGATATGTGAACTTGGGTAAGTTTCTTAACTTTTCTGTATCTAGTTTCTTGTATGGAAAATAGATATAAAAAATCCCTTACGAAACTGTCTTGAGGAATTAATGAGACCACTTAGGTAATGTACTTGGCACAGGGTCTAGGCCTATTATGGCTTGATAATTAATAACTACTATCACCATCACAACGTTCTATTAATAGAGGATTAAAGCAGACACCATTTATGATCCCTACTAACCCAGAAGAGCCATTTTTGATGACCCATTTTAGATGGTAACCTAAGGGCTTTCATCGATTCGTCGATCCTCTACTTCTGTAAACTACCACAAGGATGGGCCTCCAAAGCTGTATTTTTCCTGTAACATACTGCTATAGTAATTGGGCAAGAATAAGGAAACCAAAGAAATGTGCATTTAAGCAATTATTCTATGCTCACCCAGCCATTAGGTTTTTCACCTAACCTGGCATATTCTCCTTCCTGAAAGTTTGAATTAGGAATTGATCCCTATTAGTCCTCTACACTAAGAAACTGTAAGGTGGTTATATTTTGCAATGAGTGTGCCAAGGCAGTAAAAGTCAGTCAGCAGAATGATGTCAATGTGCAGAGAGCAGCAGAGCTGACTCTGACGTGAACTCAAAGAGAGTAACGCCTTGGTTCTGATAACTTTCCACTTCCATGAGAAACCCTATTCCATTTATCTGTCTTCCTACCTACCTATCTTGTTCCCTTTTGCTTACTATTATACTTTGAGTAAGTTTCTATTATCTTCAATGAAAAGATTTTTGTTAACAATGTCATCTCTGTACGTGAGGAACCAGATCTCTGTACATGAACGTACCAGATCTGTGTGGCTCGGATGGCCTAAACATTTGAACAGTACTGGGTTATTTTTTTTTAAACTTTAAACACACACACACACACAC
This sequence comes from Perodicticus potto, assembly GCA_963574655.1. NCBI lineage: Eukaryota > Metazoa > Chordata > Mammalia > Primates > Lorisidae > Perodicticus > Perodicticus potto. The sequence continues at coordinate 54,476 of CAUYRH010085653.1, forward strand.
ACAGAGAACCCCTTATGTTTATTTTACCTGTTTTTCACTCTTAAAGATCTTTAAGTATAAATTCAATCATGAATGTAAGGAAATTGTATATATGTGGAAAAAAAGAAAGAATAAAAAGAGAGCCATCAACATTCCCTATCTTACAAAAATGGGTTATCTGATTGCCTTTCAGAAACCAAGAAAGAATAGAAAGACCCCAGCTCTTTACCTGGTGTCGCACTGGATACTGTTGGCCACTGCTGATCAGGCCCTCCTGGACCAGCCCGTAGAATGCCCGCCTCCTCCAGGTGCACAGAGCTAAGCAAACACATAGACCCAGATAGCAGTTAGATCAGAAATGCTTTTCCAGCTCTCCCTAGACCCTCAGAAATTGCTTACATCTATGGAGGCAGGCCTACAGCTAACACATTCTGCTTATGCATGAACTGAAGAAATTACTGCTGAGTAGTCACCTCGCACACACTGCAGAAGCCTCACTGACTGACTGGTGTATTATACCATTCCAGTGATAGATCTTGGTTTTCATTAATGCCATGTGGCACTCACTAAGTCTAATAGAAAGCCCACCAGAGGGCTAAGCCTTTTTTTATTTTGAGACAGAGTCTCATTATGTCGCCCTCAGTAGAGTGCCGTGGCATCACAGCTCACAGCAACCTCATACTCTCAGCCTTAGTGGTTCTCTTGCCTCAGCCTTCCAGTAGCTGGGACTACAGGTGCCTGACACAATGCCCAGCTATTTTTTTGTTGTTGCAGTTGTCATTGTTGTTTAGCAGGCCCGGGTTGGGTTCAAACCCGTCAGCCCTGGTATATGTGTCCGGCACCCTAACCACTGAGCTACGGGCGCTGAGCCGGGGCTAAGCCATTTTAACATGATAATGCTAAAGCAGATGAGGAGAGTTTGTTCTCAAAAGCCCCAAGCCTCTCGTACAGGTTCTCTTGTTTCTGTGTTCTCTATCATAAAGAGAAAAGGAAGTACACTAAAATTATTTGCTAATAATTAGAGTATTGTTCTTGTTTGGCTACCCAATTAATTCTTAATCCTATTTTCTGTTTTACTCTTTCTGTATAACTTACACATAGATGACCCACCCTTTATTTCCTGGGACTAGAGGAACTTGATCATCACCACTCACAGACCTGAGTTCAGAGGAGACTGAATTCATTATAATTTCATTTATTTCTAGGAGTGAGGTAGAAACTGGAAGACTCTTAGAGGCAAGCAGAGATAGAACACAAACTGTTCAGGCATGGAGAGAAAGTTGTCAGTATTCATTTATCTATGACTAATGCGCACACGTATTAGACCCCAAAATACGAGTATTTGTTAAATTAATGAAGGAAGGACTAAGTGAGATCCTAAGAGAAAATACCCAAGAAAACCCTTGCCAAAATTAGAGGAGTTTTTTCAACTACATATTTGTTTATCTTGAAAATTGTTTTACTAAATTAAAATTTAGACTACCAACTAAATTGAAAGGATTATATGAGGCAACCAGGTAAACAAACTGGACCTATTGGAGTGAAAGGTGATTTACAAGTTCAGTATTCTCTTACTCTCTGACTTCAAACAATATAGTTAGTGGAAATCTACTCATTAAACTCTGACCTATCACTACTACACCCTTCATCTAAAATCTAGAATCTTCTCTTTTTCCAAATATTCACTTACATTATTAGTATCCTTCAGGTGTTCCTAGATCCTACAAGCACATTATATGGGCTCCATCAGACTCATGAAGATGTAACTATCCTGGAACCAGCTCAGCTCCAAGCAGAATTTTCAAAAGAATAGTTACATGTTCTCTGAGGCTAACACACAGGTATGAAAAAGATGAGTATTATTTAAGACGAAAACTCTAATGTATGTTCAATATAGTACATTACAAGGAAAAAAGGGCATTTTAGTTCAATTTTCATCTCAATTCTTCTCATATTTAAATCTCATAACATTTTAATTAAAAACTGAATAGGAGCACATTTAGCTTTTTTGTTAATCTGAAAATGAGGTAAGGAAATGGTATGTTTTAATATCTTATCTTAAATTTGTAGTTTTTAAGGTGTATCCCTTAGCTTTGCTACTCTTTAAGCAAAGCAGTATTCAATTGGGAGAGAAAAAGTTGATAGTGTACATCATGCTTTTACTTATTGTGTGCTCTGCTAACAGCTCAGATGTAGGCAAAGCATAAGTTGGTCTCTAATAAATGTAAAATCAGAATTCCTTCTGATATCTAATATTCTGGTATCTCCATGAGAGTCTCTCACCTAAAATTATGACCCAGGTTCCAGTGTGACAGCTCACTAACCCAGCTACTGATCGTCAACCCTCTCTGATTGCTTCTGGTTCAGAAATAGCACCTGATGTAATGATTTCTGCTCATTTGTAATACGTAAGTATGTGTTCATTTATTTTAACCTAATGCATTTTTAATGGGCTAAAACTAATTTTTCATTAACTCTACACATACTTTATAAGTTCTCTCTTTAGAAACTGATATAGGTTAGGTGAAAATTCATTTAACACTTGCCCAGATATTTTGAGAGACTTAAGTGTGAAGTTTATTTCTTCCTTAAAGTTAAATCCTTTTGGTGGTAGTGATAATCACTTCTTAGACCCCCCCCATTTGGTTTCCAAAGACACAAATAATAAATCTTCTACTTGGCCACATGACATGGATACTGGATCAGCTCTGGGAATAGTGATAGTTAATCAATTACTTTCAAAGAGACAAAGTAGAGAAAGCAAAATTATTTTTAATCTGAGTCTTAGAGTAATGATATACTAGGTTAACTTAAAGGAAGCTATATTTGGTTTACATATATCCAGTAAAAGCCCTTCACATGTTCATCCCTTGAAGAGCCCATGCCATTGATGACAATAAGATAGCAAAAATATGGAGAAAATAAGGAAAGTCTAAAAGAAGTGAATATGAATAAGAATAAGTAATATGAATAAGTAATTGCAATCAATTACTGTGGTTAATAGGATGTAACAGTCAATGTGAGACAGAAAAACAAGGCAGGCAACATGTGCATATACATTGCAAAAGTGCCCACGTCCCAAACCATCAGTATTAATTACAATTTTTTGTTGTTTTTCTTTTTGAGACAGAGTCTCACTATGTTGCCCTTGGTAGAGTGCCATAGCGTTACAGCTCACAGCAATCTCAAACTCTTGGGCTTCAGCAATTCTCTTGCCTCAGCCTCCCAAGTAGCTGGGACTACAGGCACCCGCCACAATGCCCAGCTTTTTTTTTTTTTAATTATTGTTATTGTTGTCATTGTTGTTTTAGCGGGCCCTGGCCAAGTTCGAACCCACCGGCCCCGGTGCATATGGCCGGCCCCCTAACTAAGCTACAGGTGCCAAGCCTATGAATTACAATTTTTAAGGGACGGATAAAAGGTATAAGTACAGAGGAATGAAGGAGGTTGGAATTACTTCCTTATAGAAATTTTGATGAGAGAAAGTACACAGCAGTCTATCTCTGTGATTTTATAGAAGATTCTTATTTGCCAGCACTTGGTAAGCATTTGGCATTGACCACTTCCAATGTTTCAAGGAATAGACAGGGAAACAAAATAATTGCATTTCCTTGGCAAAGTATCCAAAACATCTCAGTTTTTCCTTTTTTATTTTATTTTATTTATTTATTTTATTTATTTATTTATTTATTTTTGCAGTTTTTGGCCAGGGCTGGGTTTGAACCCGCCACTTCCGGTATATGGGGCCGGTGCCCTACTCCTTGAGCCACAGGCACTGCCCCAAAACATCTCGGTTTTGACAGCTGCTTTTGGCCTCTAGAAATACAGTTTATCTGAGCCACACCAAGTGAGTTACTTCTGAGTGAAGAAAAGAGGAAAATACATACCTGTGCATGCCTGCTCTCAGGGAGGCAGAGTAACGCCAGTCAGGGTTGGGCTGTCGTGGCTGCAAAATCAAAAGGAGAGTTGTCTGTTAAAAGGAGAAAACAACATTCCCCCCAGGGATTCTTTTAATTGATTTAATTCCCTTAAATATTTCTAGGCACTTAAAAAAGGTACTGACTAAGCCATTTCATGCTCAACTCTACGATGATATCTATGTGTCTATCTATCTATATATACATGCTCATATATCACTTTAGAAGATCATTAACTCATCAGGATCCACACACAGACTAAATACCATGAAAAAACGTGTTTAATGATGTTGTCAGGGCCAGGTTGGGCTTTGCCTTGCTCAATACAGACCTATTTTCTTAAAACTCCAGGGGAAGGGAGGTCTATATTTTGTTTTGAATTAGGAAAAGCTTTCCTTGCTTTTGCCCTCAAGTGCCCCATTAAGGGACTATTCCTGACTCCGGTATTCCAGCTATAACAAGGCACACAACTACACAAGCTCTGCTGGCCTGGCTGGACTGCAGAGAACTGCAATCTTCTGCTGGCTTTGCAGACTGCAGCATGTGTGACCCAGGGCGGAAGTGCCCAGTCATAACACCAGCAACTGATAACAGCCTCTTCTGATTGAAGAGGAATACTAGGGAGAGGAAAACAAACAAACAACTGCAGAGTTTGACCTTGCCCTGCTAGCCAAGCCTCTTCGTAAATTTGTACTTATTCCTGTTCCTCTCTGAGTGCTTTGCCTCCTCATTCAGTTGTTGTTTACTATGCTCCAATTGCTTAGGATGGAGTAGCTTGAGATCGAAGAACTGACTTGTTCTGCACTGCCTGCTTATTGAAAAGATCTGTTGTGCTCTGTCTACCAACTGTCAGTCCAAAGTGTGCAGACAGAGAGGAAATATGGGCACCTAAAGACTGTTTGGGGAGTCATGTGCTGGTCAGAAACTACTCAGGAATCACTGGGAATAAAATTGGTTACCATCACCATCTTGTATCAATTAGAAAAAAATACTACTGTGACAAACATGTGATAGACATTCCTGTAAATGTTTTTCATATGTGGAGTTTAAAGTCACCCTGTCACTGATATTAAGGTCTAGCTGAGTGGAAAGATTGGAGATAAAGGTTGTATTTTGTATTTTCTTCTGTATTGTAATTATCATATTTGATAGACACAAAGCTACAGTAATTTCAATGGACTATTCCAAAGTATAAATAATTCTCGTTCCTATCATTCTTATAGTTCATTCAAGGAATGAAAAGTATTTCATAGATAAACTTCTTCACAACATCCAGGGAAGAAGTGATCAGTATCCCAACTTAAAAAATTTGGGATAGCTAGTTGGTACTCAGAGATTCAGCCAAAGTTGAGGCCCAGAAAAGTTACAACTCTGGGATACTTCACTTCAAAGGCCTCCCACACACTAACCATCTTCTCTTGTTTTCTTCCGCCTGCTGACAAGGTGTAACTATGCAAGGTGTTTTGTCCTTGGTTTGGGAAATGATACAAACATTCTATACAAAGTAGCATAAAACTATCTACAGACCAAATGAAAGGAGTTCCCATTTCCCACCAGTGGTGTTAGAGGAACAAAAGAGAAAATAATAACCTGGAAATAAGACTGAAATACTTTTTATTAACTGTTACCATCAGCACCATCTCTGCCCTTGCCATCAGCAGCACTAGTGTTAGCTTGTCAGCTGAGAAAACCTTCCTTCATGAAAGACTCTAGCATCTGTTAAGTAAACGTTGCCAATTTTTCTATGATTGGGTAACATTCATGAGGAAAATTGCTGTAACTTGATCTTTGGAATGAAACCACCAAACTTATTTTGCTGAAAGGCATAGTTCTAGCAGGACTGACCAGGAAACTTAGTTTATTACATAATCCCACTTCCTCATACATAATCCCACTTCCTCAATGACACATTTAATTTGACATGCTGCTATTTTTTATAATAGTCCATCAGCAGCAACAAGTTTCTCAAATTTATTTGCTGGAAGCATAGCTATGAGATTTCTTATGACAGTAAGATGAGGCAGGAGGAAAAAAGGAAAGAAAGCCATTAATATGTTTCAAGTAGTCACACAATACTAGGCAATGGGACAAATACTTTATAAATACTGTTGCAATTATAAACTCTAGGGGAAGGGCAGTCTGTAGTCTGTTTGTCAGACCATAAACTCTATGGGAAAAACTCTGTTTTGCTCATAAGACATACAAAAACTCTCAAATATTCATAAATGCATAGCTATGCCCTTAGAGCCTGGCAAGGATCTGGTATTTGATAGATTTTTAAGGAACTACCACATAAGGTCAACATTATTGTACTTAATTACAAAAACAAGAAATCTGTGCTTTAAAGAGATTAAATTGCTTGATTGATAAGTTTGGCGAATAGTCAGGTTTAGGTCCCTCTAACATGAAAGTCTGTATTTTAAATACATTTTATATGGAATGATGAAATATTTTTCCTTTCTCTCTTTTTTACTACTGACTTTCTCAGATATTGATTTATTTTAAAACAATATAAAATTAAAAAGTAATAAAAAGTACATGAGTTTCACATAGAATTTGATTAAACTTGAAAAACTTCAAGTTTAAAAATTGACTACTAATGTATCAGACATATGAGATGTATGTTAAGACCTTGAATGAACTGTAATTATTTAATACTTAATTAAACTGTAATTCTCTAATACTTAATTTCAATTGGTGAAGAATCCCAGTAGGCTGGGCAGTGCCTGTGGCTCAAATGAGTAGGGCAACGGCCCCCATATGCCGGAGGTGGCAGGTTCAAATCCAGCCCCAGCCAAAAAAAAAAAAAAAAGAAAAAGGATCCCAGTATTCCCTGTTGCTCCAAAGCTTAGTCTCTTGGTATAACAATAGTTGAAAATTGTAGATGTAGAAAAACTCAATTAGATAGTCTATTTGGGTGATGTAGTATTATTACAGAACAAGAATTCACTTAAGTTTCTATGAAAATTATAGAAAATATTTCATTTGTCCTATTATGACATTATGATTTCTACCACATTTAATTTGTCTTATTATGATACCATTTAAGATTTCCACCATAGAATATTGAGCTACAGAGAATGAATCATCTCTTATAAGACAAACTTAAAGCAAAATATGTTAAAAATACCCTATGTTATTCATAAATTCACATGACTCAGTGAAATAATGTTATATTCTTACCATGGAAGTCTGCATTGAAGCCATCAATAAATTGTCTGAGGCATATGACTACATGTAATACCTTTTCCTTCCTAATATGACTCTATGAAGGATGTATCCACTGCAGATTTTTCATCGTGATATTTTGTGAACATTGATATAAACTGTGGTAGGCAGAATTCTAGGATGGCCCCCAAGATCCTCACCCCCCAGGGCCCACAAGACTATGACTGTGATGGATCTTATTCTCATGATTATGTTATATATGACACAAGTGGCTTTGAGGAAGAGAGATCATCTGTGTGGGACTGAGCTAATCACATGAGCCCCCCCCCCGTTTTTTTGAGACAGAGTCTCATTCCGTTTCCCTGAGCAGAGTGCCCTAGCGACACAGCAACCTCAAACTCTTGGGCTCAAACAATCCTCTTGCCTCAGCCTCCCAAGCAGCTGGGACTACATGCACCCACTATGGTGCCTGGTTCGTTTTTCTATTTTTGGTAGAGACAGTATCTTTCTCTTGCTCATGCTGGTCTCAAATTCCTGAGCTCAAGGAATCCACCTGCCTTGGTCTCCCAGAGTGCTAGGATTACAGGCATAAGCAACCACACCTTCCTCACATGAGCCCTTTAAGTCTGCTGGTTTTAGAGGTTCAAGACAGAAATCAGAGAGATGTGAAGCATGAGATGGATTCTATGTGAGAGAATATCCTCCAGTGCCAGGCCTGAAGATGAAGCAGGCCACAGTATAGGACCTGAGAGAAACCTCTGCGAGCTGAGAGGGATCCTCAGGCAAAAGTAAGAAAAGAGACATCTTGGTGCCTAAGGAACTAAATTTTGCAAACCATCTGAACAGAGCTTGAAAATGTATTCTTCCCCAGAGCCTACAAAAGAGAATACAGCCCAGAGGACATGTTGACTGTAGCCTTGTGAATATCTGACCAGAGAACTCAGCCACAGTGGTACAATACTGTAGATAACAAATAGGTGGTGTTTGTATGCACTAATTTGTGGTCGTTTTTTACAAGCAATAGAAAAAGTATACACAGGTTGGGCGTGGTGGCTCACACCTCTAATCCCAGCACTCTGGGAGACCAGGGCGGGCGGATCCCCCAAGCTCACAAGTTCAAGATCAGACTGAGCTAGAGTAAGCCTTCATCTCTAAAAACAACTGGGCATTGTGGCAGGCACCTGTAGTCCCAGCTACTCAGGAGGGAGAATAGCTTGAGCCCAAGAGTTTGAGATTGCTGTGAGCATGACGTCACTGCACTCTACCAAGGGTGACAAAATGAGACTCTGTCTCAAAAAAAAAGAAAGAAAAGAAAATAGACTATTGGTCACTATGGCAAAAAGAAAAATAGTATTTAAAATAGTTTTATGTTACATGTTGGTCTTCTAGTAAATCAAAGTGAAAAGATAATAAAATTGATAATTCTGGATGGAAAGCTTTCCTCTGAAAATAGTCATTTAGACCCTAATCCACAAACAGGAAATTAAAATAAACGTAACTTTAGTACATACCTAATGGGTTCCAGTACAACCGAAAGTATTAAGTCTGCCAATTCTAGAGGCACGGCCTGCCAGCACAGCAGCTGCACTCTCACTTCCAGTTCCACCTCCTTGGAGCCCAGAGTTCTTTCTTTCTTCCTTTTTTTTTTTTTGATACAAGGTCTCACTATGTTGCCCTCAGTAGAGTGCCATGGCGTCACAGCTCACAGCAACCTCAAACTCTTGGCTTAAGCAATTCTCTTGCCTCAGCCTCCCAAATAGCTGGGACTAAACAGCACCCGCCACAATGCCCGGCTATTTTTTTGTTGCTATTTTTTATTGTTGTTTAGCTGGCCTGGGCCAGGTTTAAACCCACCAGCCTTGGTGTATGTGGCCGGCGCCCTAACCACTGACCTACAGACCCAGAGTCCTGGCCCTGCAAAGCCAGAAAGGAACCTATGGTGCTGATGCGTCAAGGAACTAACATTTCTTTCCCCCTTTGCAATTGTCAGATATTTCTTCACATTTATCAAGTTCAAATTCTTGAAAGAAAAATCTTCATATAAATTTTAGGTTGGCTGATTTAAAACACTGCTAAGGAATCCTCTTGACCCTTGATTTTTAAAATCATGATTATAGATTATACTGCTCCAAATATTATCATATGCATAAGCTAACTTTGTATTCATATCATAACATGCACAGAAATGTTGATTCAGGTCAAGTCCTGTAAAAGCCACATTGAAAGACACCTATAAACTCCATCAAATTCAGCTAAACCTCTAGGCTTGGTGATAGGAAGGTTTTCTCAAACATTTGCAAACTGACATCATTCTGACCTCTCATTGAGAGCAAAACTTGGTAGCCAACCAAGACAAGTATCCAGAACTGAGTCTGCTATTCTGTCAAGCAGACAGCGTGCCAATAGACAATGTATAATATGCCAGGCTGTTTCCCTGCAGAGCACTCTGAGTTAGACCAGATGCCCATGTGATGGCTCACTCCTGGGTCAGAGGAAAGAGTAAGCCAATGACATTCAAGCTACAATAAATAGATTTTTTCCTCAGTCAGAATATGTACAAGATAAAGAGACAGTGAAGAGCTCAGCCATAATTCCATCTGGCCCCGCAGTCTGTAAAAAAGCAAGGAAGGAGGTAATTTAAAGAAATTATTGCATTATCAGACCGAAGACAATAAACCTTTTCTCAGAAAAACAGTCCTGCTGTTTTTGAAAATGGCAAAACAAAACAGCCCCACCCACTAAAACGTGACCATTAAAGGATAAAATACTGGAAGGGACGTTCACAGACACAATTTCTTTGTCTATTCTGACCATTTTGCAATTTTTTTAGAAATTCACCACCAATGCAACTTTACACTGAGTGTAAACTCTGTACCAGGATAGTGTCCCCAGATAGAAAAGTCAGTCCTGGGGAAAGTAAATTAGGTGCCACAGAAAGAAGAGTTAACTCTTTCAGGTCACTATATCTAGAATTAGGGTGAAGATGCACATATGGTGGTGAAAATAACTGAAGATTTGACGACTAAAAACTGCTTTAAAATAAGTGAAAGTGCAAGCAAACAATTCATCTCTGCTCCTTTTTTTTTTTATCATTTCCACATCTTGTACCAACTTGGTCCCACTGAGGTGCTGCTGGACAAATCTGCCCAAAGTACTCAAAGTGACTCAATAGCAATCACAGCACCGAGACTACAAATGCACAGACTCTACCTTAAGATATAGTTTATTTTCTTGGAGATTCTGAAGGGGGTGCCAACCATACTTAATAGCAGGTTTTCAAAAATATCCAAAGAGAAATTCTGCCCCATTGTCACATAGTAACTTCAAAATCCTTACTGCGCAAGTGACTCATGAAATAAGCCCACTGGGGATAAAAATCCACCCAAATATTAGAGTCTGGTGCTAAATGCTAATGATTAATAAGCAACAGGAGAAAAATCAGATTCTAACAGGCTTTGCCAGTAGTAAGGCAAACAAACAAAAATACATATCTAGGGAGTAGCTTTTTTACTTGCTGAACCTCCCATGTGTTACCTGCTACTGTGCAAGGAATTGCTTTTTTTCCCAAAGCAGTTAATTTATACTACTAGGTGAATAGTTGTAGCTTAAATGCCTGAATACCCAATATCAAAAGGAGTAGAAATACTAAAAATATTGAAAAAAAAACAGTTTTTGGAGTCATACACGTCTGATTTAAAATACCACTAGCAGAATGACTGAGTGTGTTACCTAACCTCTCTGAGCTTATTTCTTCATATGCCAGATATTAATAAATTTTTGTTTAATGCATGACTTACAGGTAATAAAATCACATATATATTGCAAAACAGAACAGTACAAATTCCCTTACTCTTCCTCTCCAATTCCCACCTAGTTTTAATATAGGCACATGGCATTAATTGCACCCCAGGATCCTCCTGCCATCTGTAGTAAGTAGCTAGGGAAAAAAGCAAGCCCAACATGGGAATTTAATAGGTTGATCTAGAAATAATGATTTTCAGAATTGAGTGACTTTTGTTCAGATTTTGTCATGCTGCAACAATGTGACTCACTCTCTCCTTATAATTGCAATAATTTAGTAGCTGTAGATCTTGGAACTCTTCGCTGAATTTCCAAAAGTGTCTGGCAGAAATTTCCCTTTATTAAAATCATACCCTCTCTTGGCAAAATCTCACAAGAGCAAGCACTATCAGACATAATCTTCTCCTTATATTAAAGATTTGTGTAACCAAAGGACATATTAACACACAGGTCAGGATAAGACAGAAATAGTTTATGTATGTATCAAATTGTCCCAGGCTTTGAGTTGGGAGAGAGAGGGTAACAGTGTCATTCCTCTGAGCCTCCAGCTTTCCAGCTCAGAGCCAGTGGCAAAGCTGAGTCTAGCTTGCCTTGTTCTCTGTGCTCACCACTGCAGACCACCCCAGTCTCAAAGGAATTTGTTAAGCAAATGTCTACATGCAGCAATCTTATTTATAGTGAAACACTTTTATATGCTTTCAGAACGTAAGATCTAAAGAATCTGGAAATTCTTTGATTTCCCCTCCCCCCCAATTTTTCTTAATCTGCAATCTGCTTCCTGTAGTTACTAAGCATTGACTAACATCAGGGTCTCCTGACAAATGAATAAATCTATCTGCAATGTCCATTAGATAATCTACTTTCAGTCAAGAGTGGGAACTTCTGCACTTGTGCATTACTTTCCTCATGATTACCAAGAACGTGGAACATGATGACATAGACATTAATAAAAAGAATGTCAATGAAAATACATCACAAAAATATAGAAGACAATATCATTAACTCTTTTATGCAGAAGCTCCAAAAGGTCTAACCACAAAGTATTTGTTTGGAAAGAAAACAATTTGTAACTGTTTATGGGACCGAATTTTACCTTTTGAAATCCAAATTTAAAGGATCACAAAGCAGATCTCTACCATTTCAAGCACGTGTTTGGAGACAATCATACAACACAAACACACGCACTCATACACTTCCCAATAACTTATGTACATTCCTCATAGAGATGAACAAGCTGGTTTTATGCTTACTTAAACTCAAAACTAGCTCATGTACTAACATCTGTCTGCACACCTGTACTATACAGTAAGCCATCCACTTTCCAATCCTCACTTAGTGATTGTCAACCAAATTTTAGATACAGAAAATGAATGTTTGCTTTGGAAGTATGATTATTTAACTTCAGACGTAAGGGACTTGAAAAAGTTATTTTACATTTCACCCAAACTGCAAGAACTGTCAACAGGAAATCAGAAGATTACAGACTGTATTTAAGCTAAAAGCAGGAAAATCTTCTTCCAATGAATTCAGAGTATGCCAAGAAAGGTGGCTACTGGTAGAATTCTTTCTTCTTTCTCTTCCTCCCCAGCCCCAGCTCATCCTGGTTTTCACCTTCTCCCCATATGCCTAATCTACTCATCCTAATATCTCCTTGGCCCAACCAGACAAATTGATAACTTAATCTCTCTGCCTTACCATCATCCATTTCCTCTGGTAGCCAGCCCCCTACAGAAGAGTTACCATTTCATGCAGCCAAAGCAAATTTTAGCTTCAGGATGTGATCTACATTCTGTGGCTTTATCACCTTTGATGTGAATTTCCAGAGAATCCTATCACAGAAATTCAGTGCAATTACTGGAAATATTAAATAGATAATTTGCAAAATAGACAGTCCAGAGCATACTAAGATAGCCTATACAGGTGACCCTGGCCAACCCTAGTAGTCTTAGAGGTTTTTAAAAAACATCATCTATAAGATTTCAAAACAAAACTTTCCCTGTAGGTGATACAAGCAGAGGCTGTTTCTTCTTGAATGTCATAACATTACTCCCTAAAATATAATCCTTATTCCCAGGCCTGTTCTAGTTCTCTACAGAGTTGTGCTTTTACATCAAATATTAAAGACTAATCCTTACTTCTCAAACAATTTTATGGACAAATCCTCATGTATCTGAAAAGAAAATGAAAAGCAAAACAATTCTTCAGTGCTATTTTTTCCTGAGGGGAAACACAACATATTATAATCAAATTGTAAGTATTACATATACTCTAACTATACTCTAAGTATTATATATACTCTAATAACTCAGTAAAGCCCACCCCAAAATATGGGAGGCAGGGAATATGAAAAATGTAGGATTTTGTAGAAGGTCCCTCTGACTACTCTCTCACCTCATTTTGAGAAACAGCCTCATTTTTGAGAATAATCAGGTTCCCAGCACTCTGCCCACTCTGACTGGTGATGTGCCTGCTGTCAGTCACTGCTGCTTGGGCTCCCCCAGGCCCTGGTCCTGTCTGGGCCCCTGTGTTGTAAAACATGAAAGTGTCACTCCCTGAGCCTGCTGTAAGACAGGCCTTGTAGCAGTAGGTCTTGGTGAGGGAGCCATTCCCTCGAACTTCGATGAAATGAGGCTGCACTTTGAGACCATGCGGTATCCTGGCCTCAATGTTGTTGTTGGCCTGTTTATACAGCTCTGCGGGGCACCGCTCCCTCACTCCACAGAAGCCTCCACAGCATGCAGTGCCATATGCAGTGTAGCGGTAGCACTTGATGATGCTCAAAACAATGATTGTCAAAAGAAATATAAAAGACACTGTGCTTAATGCGATTATTAGATAAAGTGTAATTTCAGAGTATGTTCGAGGGCTCTTAACATGTCTCTGAGTGTCGGGGAGGATTTTGGAAACCCTATCCACCACAGCTACTGTAATGGCCACAGAGGCTGACAAGGATGGCTCTCCATTATCTCGGACCACCACGGTCAGGTTGAAAGTGGTACCACTCTCATCGCCCATCTTCCTGGTAGTCCTAATTTCTCCTGTGTGCAGCTCTACTTTAAAGAGGTCCAGATCAGAAGTCTGGGCTAGATGGTAAAAAAGCCAAGCATTTTGCCCAGAGTCTGAGTCCATGGCTATGACTTTGGTGACCAGGTAGCCAGCAGGGGCAGTTCGAGGCACCATCTCAATGGCTGCTGACGAATTGGTTGAGGTAGGGTACAGAATGTGAGGAGCATGGTCATTGGTGTCCACCACATACACGTTGGCAGTCACAGTGCTACTTAGTGGTGGGCTCCCCTTGTCCTGGGCCTCCACAGTCACAAAGAACTCCCGAAACTTCTCATAGTCAAAGGAGTTGACAGCATAAAGGCTGCCACTGGCACTGTTAATGGAGACATAGGAGGTGACTGGCAGCCCTTGAATCTCCCTCTCCAGGAGGGAGTAAGTCACCTCTGCATTCTCCTTTTCATCTGGGTCTGTGGCTTGAACAGTGCAGAGCAACACCCCAGGCAGATTGTTCTCCTGAATGTAGACAGAATAGGAGTCCTTCAGGAAGCTTGGTGGATTGTCATTGATGTCTGAGATCTCAACCCGAAGTGTCCGCTGCGATGTGAGCTGTGGCATTCCCCCATCGGTGGCCGTCACTGTGATGTTGTAGGCAGCCACCCGCTCCCGGTCTAGTGGGCCACTCACCACCAGTGTATAGGAGTTTCCAAAGCCATTCAGTCGGAAAGGCAGCGTGGCCTCCAGGCCCAGGCTCACTTTCCTGTTGAGGCCTGAATCTTGGTCATTGACACTGAGAAGGGCCACAACTGTGTTGGGTGCAGCATCCTCTGGCACTGGGCTGTACAGGTCCGTGAGCGCCACCTCTGGTGCATTGTCATTCACGTCCACGATGTCCACCAGTACCTTGCAGTGACCTGCCATGGGCACTGGACCGCGGTCAGTGGCCTGCACGTAGATCTGGTAGGAGGAGGCCTCCTCATAATCCAATGCCCCGATTACCCGCACTTCCCCAGTATTGGCATCGATGCTGAAAAGCTGCCTCTCCCGGTCCGACGTGTAGCTGCTCAAGGAGTACCTGAGCTCACCATTGGAGCCCTCATCTGGATCTGAGGCATTCAGCTTCACCACCAATGTGCCCGGGGGCGCATCCTCTCGCAGCTGGACGCGGTAAGTGGACTGGTCGAAGGCGGGAGAGTTGTCGTTAGTGTCCAAGACATACACGGAGATCTGTGCAGTACCTGAGCGAGCTGGGCTGCCCCCATCTACGGCTGTGAGAACCAGGTGGTGCAAGGCTGCCTGCTCCCGGTCTAGGCCCTTACGCAGCACTAGCTCCAGCACCTTACTGTTCTCTTGCAGGGGCTTAAGATCCAGCTGGAAGTGCTCGCTGGGGCTGAGCTCGTAAGTCTGCACCGAGTTCGCGCCCACGTCCGGGTCCTGCGCGCTCTCTATGTGAAAGCGCGCTCCAGGCGCCACCGATTCGCTTACCTGAAGCTGGTAGTCGGGCCGCGGGAAGCGCGGTGAGTTGTCGTTGATGTCCAGTACCTCCACCTCCACGGCGCTCACCGCCACCGGGTTGTGCGCCAGCACCTCCAAGCTGAGCAGACAGCGAGGCCGCTGCTCACACAGCGCCTCCCGATCAATGCGCTCGTTGACGAAGAGCGCTCCACTTGTGAGGTCCAGCTCCAGGTAGCGCGGGCTGGGCGCACCCAGATGGTTGATGCGCAGACAGCCTGGTCCCAAGCGCCGCAGCTCCAGACCCAGCGCGCTAGCCACGTTGCCCACTAGCGCGCCGGGTGCCTGCTCCTCCGGCACTGAGTATCGCAGCTGGGAGGCCACTGGGCCCGGCAGCAGCAGCAGGAGAGGCAGTAGCAGCAGCCAAGGCAGCGGCCGCCGGAGTCGTGGATGCTCTGTCGCCCCAGGTCTGGTGCCCGCCTGCTCCATAGTCGTCGGCCGCGGCGGAGGCAGCCCGGCAGGGCCGGCGGCAGCAGATTCCCCAGCCTTGCTCCACGCCCGGGCCCCGCCTCCACCTCGGCTCTTGCCGCCCTGCGCCCGGTCCCCCATGGCTCACGCGCTAGCAAACGCCTGGGGCCGCTCCCCTCGTAGGTCCTCCCAAGGGCTCCTGGCCCCTCGGTCCTCGTTGACTCCCCATCTCCCAGCTCCTCCGCTCGCCTCCGAGCCGCTCGGTGCGGCTCGGCTTCTTGCTGCTGCTGCCGTTGCTGCTCCAGGGGGAGGGAAAAGGAAGCAGAAGGGAAGGGGGAGGGGGAGGAGCGCTCAGCATGTCAGGCTCCAATTCCGCACCGAAGTGGCGAAGTGGCCGACCGCGACCTCGGACTGCTCAGCCGCTCAAGCCCCAACAGCCCCATCGTCACGCTGGACCCGCTGATCGCAGCAGACCGCGGGGACACAGCCACTCCCTTTCTCCCTGCCCCCGCCGTCCTGTTCATCCAGTTGCCACAGTCTCTGGCCTGCTTCACCGGTCTCGTAAGGAGATTAGCCTGGGGAAAGCAGCTAAGTCCCTGGAACTCAGGCTATCAGCTCCCCAGGAAAAGATTTCCAAGCGTAATTCAGGAAAATAAACGGAAGGACCTTTGCTAAGTATGGGCACCTGGGCGGCGGCTGTACTATTCGAAGGAAACAAACGCAGAGGCAGCGCTCTGGGGATATGCCCACCGAGACCGTCCGTTCACCTGACCTCCCACCCCCCGCCATCGTCCCTGAAACACTCTTCAGTACTAGAAAGTGCTGAACTCCAAGAGCGTGTGCGAGAAGTGCTGTTCTCGTTTGGGGAAGGAGGGGGAGGCAAAGCTAAACCTGACATTCAGCACTCAGTTCTGTTACAAGTGGCCCTTACTTTCAGTGTATGCCTTGGCAAATAACCAATATTTAACCTTTAAAATTCTCATTCAAGAAAACTAGGTTTCATGAAGCTGCAGGTAAACCTTAGTTGACCCATGTTGATCATAGTGGAAAAAATCTGGTAAAATTTTTAAGAGATTCCTTCCTCAAGCTTTTTCTAATCTTACTTCAAATCTTTTACATTTATCAACCAAGACATTTTCTTTCAAGAGCGATTTTAAATTTTTTCTTTTATGGATGACAATGTCTTCAAGAGCCTGAATAAAACCATTAAATCAAGAGACGTACTCTCCATCTCCCAAACCAGGCTGGAATTCAGATTCCATTAATACTATGCAGTTAAAAAATAAAAAAAATCTGCTGTTATTAAGCAAAATGTGGAAGTCTGGGATTTATCTTACAATAGCCAGCAATTTCCATGTCTGCAGCTCATCTTCTCTAAGCCCTGTGCCTCTGTGCCCCTAAGACTCCTCCTGTGTATTGCTGCAGACAGAGAAGGCTGGCGGATCAGGAGTCTTTGCGTGCTGTGTCATTGCCTCAGCTGGCTGCTCAGTTCAGAACGCTCGCTCTTCTCAGACCCTCTCATTTCTTCCACAGGAGTTTGTACTCCATCGCTCCACGTGCAAAATGCACTCACTAAAATATCCTTTCTCTTCCTTATCTGCCAGCATCCTCTCATCATTTATCTTCCTTTGTGGGTCATTTTCTAGCTTTGGGCTGGAACAAAGCCAGATGAAGACCTGACATTTGGCATGCTTTCCTCCTTGAGGGGACAGTTGGGGGAGTCAAGGTTATGAACCTGAAACCCAGATTTCAAAGGCCTGAACTAGCACATCCCTTCCTTCCATCCATCAAGTGCACTGACTGTGCCCCACGACCTCATCAACTTCATTCCGCAGAAACTCCCAGCCTCCTTCTATCACTGCTGCTTGTTTGTCCTCTTTGTTCCCTCAAGGGTGCAGAGTGGGAAGCGATTTCCATCAAAATCTATTCCTGTCTCCTTTCTTAGGTCTCTGGCTTCTCCCTCTTCTCTCCGCATTGTCTTCCAATATCCCTACAGTACTCTGTCTCTATTTGCTGTGGTAATTTGATCTCCAGAGGGCCTTAATCTCTCAAGTGCACAAATTGTAGACCTGGCCTATGTCCTCACCCATTACTTATTTCTGAAAATAAATGGCTTATAAGTGGAATCAAGTTATAAGTTGTCAGGAAAAGTGAACTTTCCTCCCCACGTCTCCTCCCAGCCCTCATAGTAGCTGCCATCTCTGCCCACAGCTCAGAGACCTGGCCACTGCCTTGACCATGCATGGCCCCCTGCCTGTGAAAAGATCATGGGCACTTAAAGAAGAGATTAAGGTGACAGCGGCTTGGTAATGTTTTTAATGGAAACCCCCAAGCGTCATGTCTTGGGATAAAAACCAGAACTTGTCTTTCAGCAATTTTGTCATCTTTCAGCAAGGACACCTGCCAGGTCATCCATTTTTGTGTTTCAGAATCATAAACTCCAACTGGTGTTTACTCCCTCAATGATTGAGAAGGCAAACATACAGCCAACACAATCAGCCTCCTTTTCAAAAGCACTGTACTAAAAAGACTGCATACTGTATTTGGCACTCTAATGATTCAGTTCCTCACACTATTGTACTGAGGCTCCTGCCAGCCTTACCAGTTGTTGAAATGTGATTGCTCAGACTGTTGGTAAGTGCCTTTTCTACAAACATTAATGCTAATGTCTCAACCACACCATTATGCATTCCTTGCCTTCAACATTTTTTTTTTTTTAGATGGAGTCTCACTTTGTTGCCCTTTGTAGAGTACCATGGTGTCATAGCTCAAATCCCTGGGCTCAAGCTATCCTGCTGCCTCAGGCTCCCCACTAGCTAAGACTACAGGTGCCCATCACAACACTCAGATATTTTTAGAGATGAGGTCTCACTCTTGTTCAGGCTGTTCTTGGAACTCCTAAGCAAAGTGATCCGCCCACCTTGGCTTCCATGAACCACCCCACCCCGCCCCCTTGCCTTCAACTTTCAAGAACCCCCCTCTTAAAAAGTAGAATAGCACAGTAATTAGGAACACAGACTTTGGAGTCAGTAATCCCCCTGCCAATAAGGATGTAGTTTTAGACATGTTACTTAACCTAAGCTTCAGTTTACTCATTTTAATTGGGGAAAATAATATTAAGTAAAATTCATAGGGTTATTTTTATAATTATGTGTGGTAACATATGTAAAACAACTTGCACGGTGACTGAAAAGTACATTAATGTTGTTTTTGAATTAAACAATTTGTTATCATCAGATAACATCCTTATTGACAGTCTATAATAGGCCCTTCAGATAGCAAACATAGCTAAGCGTCTAGAAATATGCCAAACCAGAAATCAGTCATGATAGAGAAGATCAGTGTGCCACAAAATTATGCTTTCCCACTTATTTCTTTCTCAAGTACTTTTAGTAAAGTTTTTTGTTTTTGTTTTTTGCTGTTTTTGACCGGGGCTGGCTTTGAACCCGCCACCTCTGGCATATGGCGCTGGTGCCCTATTCCTTTGATTCCTCTCAATTACTTTTAAAACTTACCCTGTATTTTGAAAGCAAAACTAAAACCAGCCCCTTTTTATATCACCAAGAACAGGGGACTTCTGTCATGAGAATCCTTCAAGTGATTTGTTTTCTCACAAGAGATTTATTTACCTTTTAAAGCCATATAGAAACATTTTAGCAACAGAGTATAGAGTAGTTTCTATGCTGTAATCTTCAGAGCCAGTATAGAGCTTGGCACTGAGACACTTAGCTAATGTTCTTTGAACAGAACTACATTTATGAATTTACTTGTGCAATTCTAAATACAAACAATTTCTTATTTTCTCTCCCCCTTGGGCAGGGTAGCAGGGAGGGAGAAATAAAGTGGGGATGGCTAAGGAGTGCAAAAATACAGTTAGCTAGCTAGAGAGAATGAATAATATTTGATACCACAACAAAGCGACCATAATTAACAAAGAGCTAGAGTATACTTTAAAATAAAGAATGAGACTGTCTCAAAAATAAAAAATAATAATCATTAAAAAATAAATAAAATAACTGAAAAGAGTTCCTAACACAAAGAAATGTTAAATGTCTGAGGCGATGGATACCCCAAATCCCCAGATTTGATTAATTCACATTGTATGCCTCTATCAAAACATCACATGTACCCTATAAAGACATTCAATGATTATATACCCATAATAATTAAAAATTAAAAAACAAATTAAATCTTATGTACATTCCCAGGTCCAACTCAAAACCTACCTAATCCAGGAAACAGTGTCTCTTCTAAACACAAGGATATTTTTTTCCCTCTCACAGTCTACAGCATATCTCTGAATGCCAACATGTATCATTCTTTCATTCATCCAAATGCTTTAACAATAGTTCCTTAAAATTATAAGCAACCTAAAAGCAGGAGCCATGTTTTATATTTCTTTGTCTCATCACAGTGTAGAAAACCTTGTAGACTTTCAATAAGTACTTGTTAGTTGCTTCATTTTCTTCGGATCCTATTTTTAGCAAATTCAAGAACAGCTGCTACAATTCAGGCATTCCCCTTTGCTGTATATGAATAGATCGTGTCTTATGGAGGGAGGGATCAAGAGCCCATAATGATTTTACTATGGATTTCTTCCCTTAAAATTGTCAAATGAAGATATGAAACAAAGTATTTCAAACCTGGAGAGCTGAATCCCACTAATAAAACTATTGGGCCCTAAGAAAGGTTTTACCCACATGTAATATATTATTGCTCTTTCTACTTTACATTAAAATGATAAATGGTAAATAAAGGTATTCCTTCCTCATAACTAACAAGAAAAGTGACATAATTTGAGAAGAGCCATGATAAGACAAGATATTGTTTGTATATGCCTATGCTAGACAAGAACTTTGAAATAGTATCCCTCAATTGTATCTCTTAATTGCATTTGTAAAATACATTGATCATGAGATCCCTGGGCACAGGAGGAAAAGGATCACAACACAACACGATGGAATTAGGTCTACCAGAAAAATATTGGCACTCTGTAAACTCTCCTATTTCACATACATTTTCCTTTCTCTATTATTAACATCAATTACAAATCATTTTCCTTTGGGAAATCAAATGCAAATGGTTTGGAGTTTTTTGGCCACATAAGCAAAAAGACATGCTCATTACTTTGATCAGGTTTTGGGATAACCATTTTAAGAGTATTGGTAAAGTAAAGGAAGAATCTAGTTTAATTTGTATATTTATGTTACATAAACTAAAGCATTATATAATTTTAAAAATAGAGAGAAATGGACATCTCCAATGTTTAGCATGGCCCAAAGTCATTTGAAAAAATTACATCTTGTTAAAAAGCAATGGAACTCCTGATCTTCATGAATCTCCGGAAGGAAAATACTTTCCACTATGATTACAACATGATTATAGATACAACATCCAACAGATGGGGAGACGAAAAGATTTTTCATATAACATAACAGCTGAATTTTTTTACATCTCCCTCTCTCCCACCAAAAGGAAAATACATCAGTCAAATATCTAGCATTAACAGGCGGCGCCTGTGGCTCAAAGGAGTAGGGCGCCGGCCCCATATGCCGGAGATGGTGGGTTCAAACCCAGTCCTGGCCAAAAACTGCAAAAAAAAAAAAAAAGAAAGAAAGAAAGAAAGAAAGAAAATAAATATCCAGCATTAACAACTGGCTTTCAGGGAGGGATCCTTTTAATTTTTAGTTTTGAAAAACTAATATACATTGATAGTTGGCTGAGTATCTGAAAATTGCTTGGAATAAACAAAGGGATTCAAGTCACCTTTGAATGAGTAACAATAAAAAGAGAGAGATAGGTTAAAGGCACATTGTCTAATATTAACAGATAAATCAAACTACTCTATTATTTGGGGAGGGGGGCTTTAACTTCTCTATCAGTATTCTAGATTAAGATGGCCTAACAAGAATCATAGAATATTAAAGGTTGAGATGTATTTAGAAAGTGTCTTACCCAAATGCTGTATTTTTCATTGAAGAAACTGATTAAGTGGAATTTGAACCTCAAGATCAATTAGGAGATAGAAAGCATAAAAGTGATATAAGTGAGCCAAGTGTCTGTAACCAGATAAATTATCTTCCAAGGCACTAAAATATCTTACAGATGTGACTA
This sequence comes from Perodicticus potto, assembly GCA_963574655.1. NCBI lineage: Eukaryota > Metazoa > Chordata > Mammalia > Primates > Lorisidae > Perodicticus > Perodicticus potto. Next base: position 76,378 of record CAUYRH010085653.1, read on the forward strand.
GAGAGCCAAGTTCCATATTTTTTAGACACTGCCATTGAGCCTGGCGCCATGGCTCACACTTGTAATCCTAGCACTTTGGGAGAATGAGGTGGGAAGACAGCTTGAGCCCAGTAGTTTGAGACCAGCCTGGACAATATGTGAAACTCCATCTCTCCAAAAAAAAAAAAAAAAAGAAAGAAAGAAATTATCCAGGGATGGTGGCACACACCTGTAGTTACTCAGGAGGCTGAGGCAGGAGAATTGCTTGAAAGTTGCTTGAACCCAGGAGTTTGAGGTTGCAGTGAAGTATGATGATGACAGAGTAAGACCCTATCTCAAAATAAAGCCCAAAAAACAAAAAACAAAAACCGTGCTCACTTCAAACCGACCACATAAACTTAAAAAAAAAATCACACAAGCATTTTAGACTTTTACTTGCTATGATCATCACTAAGGGATGTGCTAAAGGCATAGCCTACCTTGGAATTCATGGAGACATTAAACAGTCTCCCAATATATTCATGTGGACAAGATGAAGAAAGAAACGCCATAAGACAGGATATTTAGGTGATTTCATAATTGCTTGAATACAATGCCAAAGAATATTTCTTAATGAAATACTTCAAGTTGGAAAGAGAATTCTAGTGAGGGCTATGGGGATGCACCCTTGGTCTTACCCATTCAACACTTTAGCAGTGACTCAAGTCAAAGGAGAGGTAGCAAGCATCCAGGCCAGGACAATAGTAAATTGAGTTCTTTTAGAACGAGAATTGCAAGTGCCTAGGTTAAGCTATGTTTCTAATTCACTAAAATTAATATTAATATTCTGAGATTCAATACATGCCCCAAATTTATGTTTGTATTTCAGCTAATTTCTGGCTTGTAGTATCGCCATTAAAATCTGTTCCAAGTTTCCATTCATCACTTGGGACCTTTCATTTTAATAGAAACCCTTATTTGGCCCTGTTTCTCCTCTGTCATGCTTGGGATTTTAGCCACAGAATAAAACAAGATGGGAATTTGGCACAAAAGAACATCTTTATTCTCAAGTGGCTTTTAGCCAAAGCATTCATTGATTTGGATAGGTTTTTTAAAAATATATTTCAAAAGTTTTAGATATTGTTGAGGTACCTCAAATTTGAACTTTTTTCCAAGATATGACTTAAGCTCAGTCTAAACAAAGGCCCCACATCAGGTGTGGTGGCTCACACCTATAACCTCAGTACTCTGTGAGGCTAAGGTGGAGGATGGCTTAAGGCCCAGAATTTGAGAACAGCTTGGAAAACACAGCAAGACCTCTTCTCTACAACAAATTTAAAATTAACCAGGTGCAGTGTTGTGTGCCTGTAGTCCTACCTACCCAGGAGGCGGCGGCAAGGAACCTCAGGAGAAACTTGAGCCCAGGAGTTCTAGACTGTAGTGAACTATATATACCAGGTACCACTGCATTCCAGCCTAAGTGAGAGAGCAAGACCCTGTCTCTAAAAAATAAATAAAGGAAGGCCATGGTTTCTTTTTTTCTATACCCATTGTGTTTGCTGCTTGGAAATAACAAACCTATACCTCTAAGAAGTATTCATTCATATATCTAGAATATCAAGTAATTGCCTTTTTGGGTCCCCTTGCATACTGATGACATCTTTGCACTTAACAGTTTACATATTATTTCCAACCAATCTCCTTTAATCCTCACAAAATCCTAATGAGGTTGGTATTGACGAAGAAATTAGATTGCAAAAAGGTGAAGAATCTATCAGGATCTCCAGGAAGATTCTTTTTCCATGCTCCTGTTGCTTAAGATCCTGAAATGACAGCTGACCATTACATGTGCATCTTTACTTAAGAAATGCAGTTTTGGCCTGAGGTATTAATTTCCAAATATTTTATACACGATACTATTCCATTGTTATCACAACTACAAATTTCTTTCTCTTTTAGAGATTTAAATTGGATCTTCTGTACATGCTTTTTGAAAGGCTGCCCTTAGCACAATCATGATGTAAGTTAGATTTTTTTTTTTTTTTGAGACACAGTCACACCCTGTTGCCCTGGGTAGAGTGACATAGCATCATAGCTCAGGGCAACCTCAAACTCCTGGGTTTGAGTGATCCTCCTGCCTCAACCTCCTGAGTAGTTGGGACTACAGGAGCCTGCCACAACGCCCACCTAGTTTTAGAGATGGAATCTCACTCTTGCTCAGGCTTGTCTTGGAACTCCTGAGCTCAAACTATCCACCCGCTTCAGTGTCCCAGAGTGCTAGGCTTACAGGCGTGAGCTACTGCAGCCGGCCATAAAATAGATTTTTTTTTTTAAGAGAAAGAAGTTTATTTATCATGCTCATGGGGAGAATTTCAAAACAGAATTATAGCTCATGTCCCAGCCTCTTCTTTCAGTACTATTTTACCACCCATGATATACTGCCTAAGTAATGGGATTTTACAAATGGTTTTGCTTTTCTGATACAAATCCGACTTGTATATTTTTTGTGATAGAGTCTGTTACATAATACCTTTTAGCAGTTACATGTACAACACATTATAAGGTGGGTAAAATACAAACCCTCTGGTGTAGTCAAGTTAAAATGTACTGTGTTATTAATTCAATATTAAAGATATTTTAAGTCATTTTGATGGGATAATTAATGATATCTACAACCTTTCCTTATCAAAGCTCATTTATTAAAGTTATTTAGAAATAACTTATAGATTCTTCAATTATAATTTGTGTTTTCTCTGTTTTTTTCTATGGCAAGCAAACAAAGCAGAATTGAAAAGAAGGGTACTGATTCTATACAGCATTCTCTGAATTAAGGGTCTCAAAGATCTTAACATTGATTAACTTAATGTATATACAAGAATATGCCTTTACTGATACCAACTTTAGCTTTTCAACACAAAATAGGAAAAAAATATACACAACCCCCACAAACCAATCAACATTTTATTTTAATTTGTGACTTTTCCTTACCTAAACCTAATGTCCAATTCTCTAATAAATCCAATGAATCAAAGACAGAGATGATAACCTTAAGATATAAAAATTAAAACATAGAATGGTCTGATAATTTATTAGAAATATAGAGTTAGTTTCAAGCAGAACTGAGTAAAAATCTCACTTTCCCTCTTTCCAATTCCGTGTCACATCTATCATAACAGAGTTGTCACTCTAGGATATTCAATATCCTTTATAATTAAAATTTCATCACAGTCTCCTGTGATTGGTTTTCTGTAGTATTCCCAAGTTGCACTAGTATTCTTTTGTTCCAATTATCATAAGCTCATTTAAAATCTCAACGTTGCATGAAAAATTTATTGGTTCATAAATCAGTGTACACAGAGGATATATTGGGTAGCCATGCCTCCTAAAATACGTGGATTTAATGCTTTTTAAGCTAGCAGGAGTTGAAGTTAAAGGGGATTTTCAAACTACGAAAAGTTTGAAAATTATTTCCAAAGGTCAATAATAATGTTTGATAACCTGTTGAGAAAGTAGAAACACCTCTAATAAAGTCAGGCAGTAAGTTTCCTATAATTTTTAAAAATCTTTATTTTATTTAAATTCAATAATACTTAAACTATATGCTTCCTCTATCCAATTCATTCAGAATTGTTAAAAGCAATAAAAGTGAAAATCCTTTAAAATCTCATTCCCCTATAGACTGGACCATCAACAGATAATTATAGATTCATCCAGAGTTTTACCTATGCATATATAAATATGCACACTGACATATTTTATCAAAATGGAACCACTCTCTATACACTATTGTGCAGCTTTACTTTTTTATTTTTATGTAACATACATGATGGATATCCTTTCAAGTTAGTACATGCAGCTCTCCTTACTTCTTAGTAGAGACCACATAATATTCATTGTATGGATATTTCATAACTTATATTTACTACATAATTGAATATTTAAGTGAATTTCTGAAAGCATGTTCATGTAAATGCCTGTATGCTTTTTCTTACTGAGAAGCGCTTAGATAAAAATACTGTAGTCCCTCCTTGTCTGTGGGGGATGTGTTGTCAGAGCCCTAATGGATGCCTGAAACTGGGGATAGTACTGAACCCTATATAAGCTATGTTCCTAAACATACGTGCCCATGACAAAATTTAATTTATAAATTAGGCACAGTAAGAGATTAACAATAATAACTAATAATAAAATAGAACAATTACAGCAATATATTATAATAAAAGTTATGTGAATATGGTCTCTCTTTCTCTTGAAACATCTTATTGCACTGTACTCATTGATTTTCTGGCGGTGGCTGACCTTGGCTAACTGAAACCACTCAGATGAAGCAGCAGATACAGAGCTATTACTCTATGCACATGTAAGTTTTAGTTAGACATGCCAAAATATTTCCTCAAATTTTTGTGCCTATTTATACTCTCAATCAATTAGAAATAAACCAATTCATTTACTTCTGATCTGTCTCCAAAATTCTTAGTTCCTAATGTAGTAAAGAAACTCACAGAATCATGTTCATAGCAATATTTTGTTTTCCTTAATAAAAAGGTCTCAGTCTCATAATGTATTTCATATGATTCGCATAAATATCTAAACGCTCACTGAAAAACTCAGCCCAATTCCTTGAGCTTATTTTACTTAACTGATTGATTAATTACCTTATTTTATATCATTTTTACCCTATAGCCTACAGGGTTAAAGTCTGTACCTTTAAGAACATACATTCATTGATAGCTAACTCTCCAAATATTCATTCAACCCTTAACCAGAGATTTGCAAAACTAGTAAATTTAATTATTGGATGAATGTGATGCTTAAGCAAAAACTTAAACATAAGGTCAGAAGGGCACAGTGGCTCATGACTGTCATCCTAGCACTTTGGAAGGCTGAGGGGAGAGGATTACTTGAGGCCAGGAGATTGGGACTGCCTGTATAAGAGTGAGACCCCATCTTTACAAAAAATGGAAAAATTAACTGGGAGTTTATGATATGTCCCAGAAGCTGAGTCCAGTATACCTAAGAGAACTCAAAACAGGTAGACCCTTCCAGAGAAGTAACCTCTGGACAAAATGCATAGAAATATCTAAGGAATTTTCAGAGTAAATAAAAGCAGTCAAATTTGGGGACAGAGGGAACAAAGCTTGGAGAAAGGGATCAATATGGAGTAAGTTTCCTGTTTTTGTTACTTGCCTAATGGCAGATCAAGGTTATATTATATATATATCACATGAGGAAGCTAAAACTCTGATAGATAACACTCAGTTTCTCTGGCTTGAGGAACAAGAAGGAATCAGGAGCAACCACATTGCAAATCCACAACTGAGAGAGGGTAGAGAATCCTTGAATGCAGAGAAGCAGAGAAGGCAAGCCCTAAATTCTGTACTTAAATTTTTTTTACACCTCTCTGCTGACCTCTGAATCACATATAAAGAGCTAACATTAAAAGGCTGAAGGTAAAAGGACAAAAGTGGGAAGTTTGAACTTCTGCCCCAAAATAGCAGGAAATAGTCTGCATTTTTAGTCTAATCAAATTTATTTTCTACGAAAACAAAACATTAACACCCTTCACAGGGATGTAACAGAATAAGGAGTCTCCACAACATAGAATTACAATATCCAGGATACTATGCAAACTTACTTAACATATGAGGAACCAGGGAAATATAACACACTCTTATGGGTAAAGACCATCAAGAATCCAAATATGAAGCTCGGCACCTATAGCTCAACAGCTAGGCCACCAGCCACATACACCAGAAGTGGAGGGTTCAAATCCAGCCTGGGCCTGCCAAACAACAATGGCAACTACAACCAAAAAATAGCTTGGCATTGGGGCAGGCGCCTATATAGTCCCAGCTACTTAGGAAGCTGAGGCAATAAAATTGCTTAAGCCCAAGAGTTTGAGGTTGCTGTGAGCTGTGTTACCATAGCACTCTACCAAGGGCAACATAGTGAGACTCTGTCTCCAAAAAAAAAAAAAAAGAATCCAAATAACATAAAAGTGAGAATTAGTAGACAAGGACTTGAAAGTATAGCTACTATAACTGTATTTAGTAAGGTAAAGGAAACAATGCTGGTAATGAATTAAAAGATACAATTTTATCAGAGAAATACAAAATATTTTTTAAAGCTAATGGAAGCTTTAGTAATAAAAATATAATATCTGGGCAGGTGGGGTGGCTCACGCCTGTAATCCTAGCACTCTGGGAGGCCAAGTAGGGAAGATTATTTGAGCTCAGGATTCTGATTGAGTCCAGCCTGAGCAAGAGTGAGATCTCATCTCCACGAAAAATAGAAAAATCTAGCCAGGCACCTGTAGTCCCAGCTTCTCAAGAGGCTAAGGCAGGAGGATCACTGGAGCCCAGGAGTTTGAGGTTGCTGTGAGCTAGACTGACACTATAGCACTCTACTCTGGGGCCACAGAGTGACACTCTCTCAAAATATATACATATATATAATCTGAAATAAAAATTCACTGGCTGAGCTTAATAGAACAGAGATGACAGAGGCAAAAGTCAGTGAACCTGAAAATATATCAAGAGGAATGACCCAACCTGAAGAAAAGAAAAAGGATTAAAATAAAGTAAAATAAGCAGAGTCTCAGAGAGCTATGGAACAATAAAGAATATACAAGAACATAGAAGGAATAAATATTCCCAAAGGATCAAATTTAAACCTACTATGAACCAGACAATATTAATATTATAATTGAAGTCCAGAGGGAGAGAAGAGAAATTAGAATTGAAAAATATTTGAGGAAATAAAGACAAAAAATTTTCCAAATTTGTAAGAAGCATATTAATTTACATGTTCAACAAACTCAGCCAATACTAAATAGGCTAAATATAAAGAAAACTGTAAATAAGCACATCGTAGTTAAACTTCTAAACCAAAGACAAACAGAAAACCTAGAAATAAGCCACCCTCCCCCCAAAGAGCAACAAAAGTAATCATTTTACAGACAGGGAACAATGACTCAAATGACTGTAGACTTCTCAGAAAGACAGTTTAAAGACAGTGGAATGAGATTTTTAAACTGTTAAAAGAAATAAATCTGTCAGTCCAGAATCCTATACTATTCAAAATGTGAAGTACAAGCAAGAGAAGTACATTTTCAAATAAAAGAAAACTAAAGTAAATCACTGCAATATATATGCATTATTAGAAGTGCTAGATGAAGATTTTCAGGTTGAAGAAAAAAGATGCTATGGGGAAATTCAGCTCTTTAAAAACAAATTAATGAATGGCACTGGAAACATCAAATGATTGGGTAAATAGAAATGCCTATTTATTCCTTCTTTATTTCTCTGAAATACATAATATCTGTTTAAACAAAAATTAGCCTCTCTTGTAGAGTTTATATTGTATGAGAATTAATAAAAATGAAAACTACAGAATAAGGGATGGGATAAGGAAACTAAACAGTCTAGTATGGTTGCAACTTTTCCACATTTTACGGAAATTGTACACTATTAACTATCAGTAAACTGAGAAAAGTTAGGTACATATGCTATAATCCTTAGAGTAACCACTAAAAACTGCAAATACATAAATGCAAATATATATATACAGTGTATATAAATTGAAAGGGATTCTAAGGAATATCCAAATAATTCAAAAGACAAATGATAAGAACAAAATTAGGCAGTGCCCAATGGGCAGGGCACCGGCCACATACATCGAGGCTAGCAGGTTTGAATCCGGACTGGGCCAACTAAAATAACAAGGACAACTGCAACAACAAAATAAAAATAGCTGGGCTATTTGGGAGGCTGAGGTTTAAGAGAATCGCTTAAGTCCTAGAGTTTGAGGTTTCTGTGAGCTTTGATGTCACAGCACTCTATCCAGGGCGCCATAGCGAGACTCTGTCTCAGAAAAAAAAATAATAATAATTACAAAATCAGTGGGAACAAATAGAAAACAAATAATATACTGAAGGACACAAGTCCAATCATATCAATAATTACACTAATATTAATGGACTAAATATTCAATTAAAAGACATAGATTATTAAAATGGATAAAAGACCAATATCCAACAATATGCTTTCTATAGGCCACACTGTAAAGAAACAAAAAGTAAATGGATAAAAAGGAATATGCCATGCAAACCGTAAACCTGAGACTGGAATGACCACATTAATATCAGGTAAAATATACTTCAAGAATAAAAGTATATCCAGCAACAAAGAGATATTTTATAACAATAAAATTAAGTTGTAATAATCATAAATGTGTGTGTGCCTAATAACAGAGCCTCAAGTTACATAAAGAAAAATGGATGCAAAGAAAAAAATACAATGATAACAGGAGATTTTAACATTGCCCTCTGAGTGCTAGAATAAACAGAAGATCCTCCCCCAAAAAAATAAAGACAGAAAATCTGAATCATTTATTTATACATCACTACATCCAACAACTTCAGAATATATATTCTTTTCAAGTGCACTTGGTATGTTCACCAGGATAGACGATATGCTGAGCCATAAAAAAAGTCCAAATACATTTTAAAAGTCTGAAATCATGCAGAGTGTGTTCTCTGACAAAAATAGTTACGTTAGAAATAAAAAAACAATAAGATATCTAAAAAAAACCAAAAATATTTGTAAATTTAAACATTCTTCTGGCTTGGCCACTTTAGCACAGTGGTTACGGTGCCAGCCACATACACCGAGGCTGGCGGGTTCGAACCCAGCCGGGGCCAGCTAAACAACAATGACAGCTGCAATAACAACAACAAAATAGCCAGGCGTTGGGGCGGGCACCTGTAGTCCCAGCTACTTGGGAGGTTGAGGCAAGAGAATTGCTTAAACCCAAGAGTTTGAGGTTGCTGTGAGCTGTGACCTCGCAGCACTCTACCAAGGGTGACATAGTGAGACTCTGTCTTAAATAAATAAATACACAAACATACTTCTAAGTAATCACTGAGTAAAAGAATAAGTCATAAGGAAAATTAGAACAAATTTTAAATGAGTAAAACTAAACCACTACCATATCAAAATATGTTGGATACAGATAAAGTTATTCTTAGAGGGAAATGCATAGCTTTAATTTTTTTATGCTAGAAAGAAAAAATGTTCAAGGTTACTTAAGAATCTACTTTTAAAAATCTAAAAAAGGGCTGGGCACAATGGATCACGCCTATAATCCTAGCACTCTGGGAGGCCAAGGCGGATCACTTGAGCTCAGGAGCAAGAGCAAGACCCTGTTTCTAAAAACAGCCAGGCATTGTGGTGGGTGCCAGTAGTCCCAGCTACTTGAGAGGCTGAGGCCAGAGGATCACTTGAACCAAAGAGTTTGAGGTTGCTGTGAGCTATGACACCATAGTACTCTACCAGGGGTGACAAAGCGAGACTCTGTCTCAAAAAAGAAAAAAAAAACAAACCTAAAAACGAGAAATGTAAATCCAAGTAAGATAAGAAAATAAATAATAAAGATATAAGTAGAAATCAATGAAATAGAAAACAAACAATAGGGAATATATCATCAAAGCCAAAAGTTGGCTCTTTAAAAGGTCAACAAAATTTATAAATTCTTAGCTAGACTGATCAAGATAAAAGAGAGAGAACACAAATCACCAATATCAAGAATGAAGAAGATGTTAGAAGTAAAGCAATTGGAAAATGAAAATATGTTTAAAATCTATTTACAACAGAATTTTTAAAATCATAAAATACTTGGGAATAGTAATAGCAAAATACTTTCAAAATCTCAACACCAACAACTACAGAACATTGCTGAAAGAATTTTGTTAAAGACCCAAATAAATAGAGGTATACATTTCACAGATCAAATAATTCAATATTGTTAAGATGTCAGTTCTCTCCAATAATATATATTGATTATGTATTATCTATATAATCAATGCATCCCTAATAAAAAGTACCAGCAGGCTTTTGGCAAGCTGATTCTAAAATTTATATGAAAGTGCATATGACCTACAATAGCCAAAGCAATTTTCTTTTTTTTTTTTTTTGTAGAAACAGAGTCTCACTTTATCACCCTCGGTAGAGTGCCATGGCATCACACAGCTCACAGCAACCTCCAACTCCTGGGCTTAAGCAATTCTCTTGCCTCAGCCTCCTGAGCAGCTGGGACTACAGGCGCCCACCACAATGCCCAGCTATTTTTCTGTTTTTGCAGTTCAGCCGAGGCTGGGTTTGAACCCACCATCTTTGGCATATGGGGCTGGTGCCCCACTTGATGAGCCACGGGTGCTGCCCTATTTTTCAGACCTATGGAGCAAAGGAATGAATAGTATTTGTCTTTCTGTGTCTGGATTATTTAATGTTCTCCGAGTTCATCCATATTGTCACAAATGAGAAGATTTCTTTCTTATGGCTGAATAGTATTCCATTGTGTATATATACCATATTTTCAATCACTTTATCTTTCACTGTTCACCTTGGTTGATTCTCTATCTTAGCTATCGTAACTTGTGCTGCAATAAACATGGGAGTGTAGATATCCCTTTGATACTCTGATTTCATTTCTCTTGGATGTATACCCAGTAGTGGGATTGCTCGATCATGTAATAGTTTCATGTTTAATTTTTTGAGGAACCTCCATATTGTTTTCTGTACTCATTGACATTTCTACCAAAAGTGTACAATGGTTCCCTTAACTCTACATCCTCTACAGCACTTGCCTTTAGTCTTTCAATAATATCCATTCTAACAGGTATGAGGTGATATCTCATTGTGGCTTTGATTTGCATTTCTCTGATGATTGATAATGATGAGCATGTTTTCATATACCTGCTATCCCTTTGTATGGCTTCTTTTGTGAAATGTCTATTCATATCCTTTGCCCATTTTTAATTGGGTTACTTGTTTTATTACTATTGAGTTGAATTCCTTATATACTTTCCATGTTAATCATTTATCATTTGTATGGTTTTCAAATATTTTCTCCCATTCTATGGATTGTCCCTTAATTCCATTGCTTCCTTTGCTGTGCAGAAGCTTTTTAGTTTGATGTAATCCATTTGTCCATTTTCACTTTTACTATCTATGCATTTGGGGCTACATCCAAAAAAGAAAAATCAGGCTGGGCATGGTGGCTCATGACTGTAATCCTACCAGTCTAGGAAGCCAAGAGATGCAGATCACTTGAGTTCATTAATTCGAGGCCAACCTGAGCAAGAGCATGACCCTGCCTCTAAAGAAAAAAAAAAAAAAAAAAAAAAAAAAAACAGAAAACAAAGCAAAACAAAAAATGTCATTGCCCAGACCAATGTTCTGAAGATTTTCTCTTGTATTTCTTTCTAGTAGTTTTACAATTTTAGGTCTTTTTTTTTTTTAATTTTTATTAAATCATAATTGTGTACATTGGTGCAATCATGGGGCACAATGTGCTGACTTTATATACAATCTGAAACATTTTCATTATGTTTAAGTCTTTAATCCATTTTGAGTTGAATTTTGTATACTATCTGAAATTAGGGTATAATTACTTTCTTCTGCCTATGGACATCGAATTATCCCTACATCATCTATGGAAGAGACCATCCTTTCCTCAAGGTGTATTCTTGGCATCTTTGTAAAAAATCAGTTAACTGTTAATGTGTAGATTTATTTATAGGCTCTTGATTCTGTACCATTGATCTGTTTCTGTTTTTACACCAGTACCATGTTGTTTTGATTACTATAGCTTTGTAGTATATTTTTAAGTCAGGTAGTATGATATCTCAAGAATTGTTCTTTATGCTTAAGATTACTTTGGCATTTAGGGTTTTGTGTTTTCATGCAAATTTTAAGATTCTTTTTCCATTTCTATAAAGAAGACATTGAAATTTTTATAAGGACTGCAATGAATCTATAGGTTGATTTGCATAATACTGACATTTTAACAGTATTAATTCTTCTAATCATAAACATGGGATTTCATTTTATTTGTGCCTTTTCAAATTTTTCATCAATGTTTTAAAGTTTTCAGCATACGACAAGAATATGGGAAGGGAGGGAAGGGGGAAGGTTGGGATTGAGGGGGGTAATTGGTGGGGCCATACCTACAGTGCTTCTTAGAAGGGTACAGGCGGAACTTACTAAATGCAGTGCATAGATTTTAAACAAGATTTCTTCAAATTTATTCTTAGGTATTTGATATTCCCAATGCATTGGAAAAGTTATTTTAAAGCTTTATTTTTCAATTGTCTATTGCTGCAATACAGAAATAGAAAGGATTTTTATATGTTGGTGTTATGTCATATAAATGTTACTACTAGTGATTTGTTCTAGTGTTTTGTGAATTCCTATCATTTTATAACTACTCAGCCACATCATCCCGTTTTCCTCTTTTCCCATGTCTATGCTGTTGACTTGTTCTGTGCCTTAATTCAGCAGCTGTGACTACCAGTGGTTCAGTTTAACAAAATTGTTGAAAGTGGACATTGATATAATATTCTTGATTTGGGGAAGGAATGTTGAGTATTTCAGCAGGAAATTTGTTATTATTTATAGGTATTTAATTGATGCAACTTATCAGATTGAGGAAAAAATCCTTTCTCTTTGTAGTTTGTTTTCTTTTGAGAATTTTTATTGTAATACTAAAAGAATGTTAAATTTTATCAAAGGCATTTTCACCATTATTGAGACTAGTACATAATTTTTCAGTTTAATTTTTTTAATGAAAGAAAAGATTGTTATAAGTTGACCTTATGTATCCTGTTTAGAGTTCTAGTAAACCAAATATCTCTCTTTTCTCTATAACACTTAATTTGCTTGAAAATTAGTCATATTAATTTTAAGAATGCTACTTTTACTGTACTCACTTTGTATCAACTCCATCATTTCAGCTACAGGCTTCCACCATGACTTACCACCTCAATGTTTGATGGTGGAGCCTACTAAGATTTAATTGATGCTAAAGTCACAGTCCTCCAAACTGCCAAATTGACCTAAAAGTCTGACCCAGCCACAAGTTCAGGACACCCTCCCTTTAGGCCAGCTGGCTACACATGTGAAGATCTTGGTGGACTCCATTCTTGGCAGTTCACTAGAATGATTCTCAGAACTTTAGAAAGTGTTAGGATTACAATTTTGTTTTAACAAAAGGGTGCAAACTGGAAGCAATCATAGGGTAGAATCTGGGACTGGAAGGGTTTGAAACATGAAGCTTCTGTGTTTCAGAGTTGTTACCCTCCTGACACTGATGTATGGCAATATGCACCTTAGGTGGCATCAAGCCAGGATGCTCACGTCCAGGGTTATATTAGGGTCTTATGAGGTACATTAGATTAATCAAATCATTACCCAAGAGCATGAAATCAAACTCAAGTGCCTTCCTTTCCCCTACAGTTCTGGCTGGTATCACATCACTTTCACCAAAGTCCCAACCCTCCAATCACTCATTTGATCTTTTTGGTGTGGACGGACCCCACCCTAAGCCTACTGATCTTGCCAGCTTCATGCAGAGTCTTTCCAGTAGCATAAATTTTGAGGTATCAAATATGAGTTAAATCTTTATCATAAACCGTCAAATGTGGTATAGAAAGTGACTCTATCACTCTGGAAATTCTAAGGGGTTAGAAATGGCCTCAGAGGAACTGAGATCAAAGACTAGCAAAATTCTTTCCTTCACGTGGGTATACATAATTTTCTCATTTGTATCAAACTTTCAGCATATTACTAAAACAAATCTCTAATAATTTTAATTTATCTGTATCCATATATATCTTCCCCTAAATATCCAGCTCTGCCATAATATTATTTTTGTTTACCAAAGTGATGACCATTAATGAATTGAAGAAAAAGCAGGGACTAATTTTAGTGTTCTTTCACAGGCATGAAAATCTTCTGTTACTTTTCTTGAATTTTGATGATGTTAACACATTTTTAAATTGATAAAAATGATAAAAGTTATAGTATTTATATCTAGAAAGGTAAACATAAAATAAAATAAAAATAATTTTATTTTATTTTTAATTTTCACTATCACACAGCTTTTATTTTTATTCTTTCATGACCCTTTGTTTTTAAAATAATATGTCTACCAAATAGCACTAAAGGTAAGAACAAATTATAAGATTTGAAAAAGTATATTTGTGCAATACCTAAAACTTTAAATCAGACATCATATTTAACATATGTAACATTTGGACATATTATATGTTTATGTTCATCATGCGCATCATGTTAATGTTTTTAAATATAAAAACCATAATTATAGTTTGAACCAATTACTTGAGAATAGAAATGCAGCATCAATGCAACTTTTTGAAATACTTGAATAGATTCCACTCCCTGGATTCCATTTAATTTGAAAGTGTGGACTTCAAAACCACTAATTGAACCTAAATTCCTCATGTTGTGTCTAAGAGAACTGAAACCAAAGGAAATAAGAATATTTTTTAAAGCTTTTAAAGATGTTTGAAAATAGATACATAATGAATGTAATCACTCAAGCAAGAAAGTTCTGCATATTATCTTATTTAGATTTTCAGTGATATATTTTATATACACAAAATCCATAGTCATAGGGCACCTAGAAAGAATGTTCTGGCCATGTTTAAAAGGGCCTATGAAGGGAGATTACTACTGTAGTCACGAAGACAGAGACTGTTGCAATAATCTTGCTGGGTTTCGAGGTGACTGCCTGTGTCCTAACATATCAAAGTTTCAGGCAGAAGCCTAAATCCTCAGTTCTTGGAGTGCTCTTGGGAAAAAATGACCAGACATCCCAAAGTAAGGCAAGCATGAAACAAAGTTTACTGACAAAGAGAAAGATAAGCTTACAGAGTAAGAGCAAAGTCCAGGCTAACGGAGAAAGATACGTTCGCCATACACAGAGAATGGGCCCCCATTTTCACAACAAGGAAAAGACCTGGGGTCGTTGCTGCCAATTCTTTAGTACTGGCTGGATCAGGCCTAGGTCATGGTGCAGAGGTCACCTTGAACCCTAAGTCTTACTGTGCAGGCAGATCTCCTTCCCATGAGCCTCTCTGAGAGCCCATTGGCGGGGGTGGGGAGGGTGGTGTGGACCGCAATGTAGATTGCAGCTGATGACATGATGATTAGTCCCAAGGCTATTCTTGGTCACCATTAAGACTCTCTTTTAGCTGTTGCTAAGCCAGAGAATCTTCTGCATCCTTTTGTAGTTGGTGACCTCAGTTCAGATGGGTAAATTGGGAGTGTGGGTCTTCCTCCCAGGAACGAGCAATTTCTTGGGACAGAATTAAGGTGGACTGAAATGGGGGCCTGGAGCCTCCACCTGTCCTCCTTCCCCAGGAGAGCTGGTGTCCCTGCTATCTATCCAACAATCTAGAAGAGAACTACATAAACCAGTTTAAGGAACAGAGTGAGTGAAGAAACAACAACCCGGTGAGCTGATGTCATGAAAAGCAAATGCCAGAGGATATGTTAAGAAGGGTATTTTAAAAAGAAAAGATGGTGACTTTTCCTCTTTCATATTTACATGGATGGAGCTGGATCAGGTTCTCCTTAGCAAAGTGTCTCTAGAATGGAAGAAAAAGTATCCAATGTATACATCCCTAATATGAGGCAAATTTATATCTTTCAAGTGT